>APFE030698209.1:0-20729 GCA_000404065.3 Pinus taeda | reverse complement strand
TGTTAAATTAATGAGATATAGTTTGTTGATGCTTGCATGCATGTGACAACTATTATTTTCAGATAATTGTGTATTCACTCATGGATAACTGATGCATGTCAGTTTTGTCAGAGACCTGGTTGAGATCATATGTGTGACAATGTACTATCAGATGCTAGGATATTTCTAGTAAGTATTCCTTGCATGGGGAAGGAAATAGGATCTTGGACTTGAGTTGCAGCCTTTATATACAGGGCTAGGTAGTCCATGAGCTTTATCATCAGAGTACAGAGAGAGCAAGATAGCTTTTGAGCTGATTCTTTTTGTATGTTGTTGAGGATTTCCACTTTATTGATAATACAATGTTGGGGTTTTATGCTGGTGATTTCCCCAGTGATATATTATGTGTTATGTGTGATTGATTCCTTCTGATTAGTTATATGTGTTCATGCTTGATGTTGCGCATGGTTGATTAGCTTCCACAAAGTTTATGGTAGATTTAGATCTAGAATTATGCTTTAGTACATTGCATATATCAGTTTGACCTGCAGGTGAAATTTCTACATGATATCAGTGAGCTAGCTGATTTGTAGAGAAAATTCTACACTGTTCTAATGGAAAGATCTCGAAAAGTTATGCCGATTAAAAAAACGGCTCTGAAAACGGCTTCCGAATGAAGAAGTTATGGCTTTTTGAAGAAAAATTGTTAAAGATGCCGACGAAGTGCGTGAATGTGCGGAAGTGAATGATAATGTTATATTTTAAAAAAATTCCCCCCCTTTCCAAACTTAATCTAATTAGCTCACTTAAAAAAAAAAATTATGTGACCCACTTTTATAAATAAGTGAAAGTCAGTTTTACAATGGTACTTTATGAGCTACTCACTAAATTGCAACTTAAATAAAGGAGAAAGAGACTTTAGAATTATAAGCGACTCAATTTTTATAATGGGTGGGAACACTTTTACATAAAGTAACTTTCAAAGATAAGTTACATGTGATTTTTGAAAAAATAACTTAACGAAAAGAAAGGCTTGAACTCAAGAGCTCTATTCTCATAAAGTAACTTTGGACCAAGTGAGCTAGTTTAAAAGGTTAGTAATGTGTGGAAAAAAGGAAGGGTTTTTTTTTTAGTCACTCAAGCTTTGGGGTGCATGCTTACTTGAAAAAACCCTTTTTTCCTACAAAACAAAAAACTATACAACCCAACATGGACATACAAAAAAACCAAACCTTATGGTTTGAAGTTAGCTTTCGCTGAAAACTAAATATTTTCCTCAATGTTTTTGATTGTCTGAGATCACATAAGGGGTGGCAGAAAAGAGAATATGCATGAGGAAAATACTTCCTTTATGTTTCTGATTTGCCTAGATCACACAGAGTCACGGGGCAAAGAGCATACGCATAAATGAAAGGTATAGATCCAGTAATAAAAAAATAGAGAGATAAATAAACCGAAATAAACAGAGATAAATAAATAAAACTGCAAATAAAGACTATATACCTCTAGGTCTTAAAAATGACGTAGATAGGGCTATTGGAAACCTTTTCATGTGGAATGAGAGGGGTTCCTCACTAGAATAGATACTCGTAAGACAATATAGCAGCCCTCTCTGCCCGAAAGCAGTCAGAAATAGTAGATCTAGGAAATGATAATCGGATGCAGTTGTATCGTCTTTAGATTTGGATCACCAACGGATGGAGCCCTCAAATAGCTCTGATACCATGTAGGAATTTATTGGGTAACTTCCTCAAATAGAAAACTAAAGGACACCTTTCACAAACAGATCACAGATCAATACACCAATGTTCTTGACATGGTTAAAACCCTCAAAGAGGGAAACAGTTCATGACCTAAGCCAACGTGACCACTTCAGGCAATTTATTAATGTAAAAGAAAGAAAATTTACATAAGCTTCTCTTATGAACAGTCACCTTACAAATGACCCTCCATGCTCTTTAAATAGAGAACATGGACCAATTAGGTGTTAAGCCACGGGTCAAGTGTTGGTAATACCGAGAAGAGAATGAATCGTCAGATCACTTCATGTCTAGAACATATCATGACAGTCAGATTGTAAGTTACAAAAGTACATAGTAAAGAAACACACTTTACCTAACTCTATACTAGACCAAGTTATACTTAACTATTTCCTATATGTCAGAATATCCTATCAATTTTTTTTTTAATTAATCAATTTAATTAGAAACACAAAAAGAGCATAACTACTTTGGGAATAAGGACTCTCAACCTTGGATTATATATACTAAAAATATTTTAGAATATTCCATAGAGGTTAAATCTCTACCATCCATCTAATAATGATTTATAATTAAATAACAAATACCTAAAATCCTATTCCAAAATAGGCACACTTATCCATGTAAATATTAAGACTAATTTTTTCATGAATTTTATAACAAAATAAGAAGTTAGATAAGACAGAATTCTAAAAAATTGCTCTGCAACCCTAATGGTTAGGTGGCCATGAGTTAGGCGGTGCGGCAAAAAACCACAAACTGCAGCAAGCGACAGACACAGAAAACAAGAACCAGAAGAAATGACAGACGAGGAGAGGAGGGAGAGATCCCCTCCTATCAAGACACGATGGCAGGAGAAGGCCCGAACACCAGCAACCAGGCGGAAGAAACAAGAAAAACGGGACCTGTCCTTAGAGCACAATGGAAGGTAGGCAACAGAGGTAAGTTTTTACCATGTGCGATGGAGAAACCAAGATTTATAATCCCGATGAACAAATTGGAGCAATATAGAAGCTACATGAAAGACCATGTGCTCATTTGCAAGTTCATCGGAGTATGGCCGACAGAAAAGGACCTCACCAGATGGATCCAGCAAAAATGACAACCCTAAGTCCACAAAGAGCTAAAGTTAGGAGCAAGAGGCTTCTTCATGGTAATATTCTCAAACCTACAAGATAAAGAAAAAATGTTTGAAAATGGTCCTTACTTTCATTACAATGCTGGACTGTTCATGAGTTATTGGGAAGAATGTTATAACCCCGATAAGGAAAAATTCTTGGAAGCCCCGGTATGGGTTAGGTTATTTGGGATACCAATGGGCTTCTGGGATCCAGAGATCCTAGAGGGAATAGGAAACAAAATAGGCAGTTTTGTTAAAATAGTAGAAACTATAAAAAAAGGAAGATACACTTCATATGCTAGAATTTGTGTTTACATGAATATAGCTAACCCTATTCTAGACACAGTCGAGCTAGAGTATCATGAGGAGGTATGGAAGCAAAGCCTCGACTACGAACATATTCCATTCAGATGCAGAAGATGTCATGAGTATGGACATTTGTTTAAGGAATACCCACTCAATACAGAAGAAGAGGAGCACAGGAAAAAACAACAGAGAAAAAACCAAGAAGACAAGCAAGGGTTTTAAGAAGTAAAAAGCAGAAGAAGACAAATAAGAGAGAACCCCAGTGAAGGAAAGAAACAACAACAAGCCCAACCAAGTAATACAAACAACTTTGAAATCCTACAAGAAGAAGAAGAAGATAACAATGAGGCCCAAACAATGGACTATCAGGGAGAAAAAGGAAAGGAAAGCAGCAAAAGCCAAGGAAAATCACAAACCAAGAGGAAGGCATAAAGTGAACCAACAAAGAAGGAGTAAAAGGAAGCGAGGTAGAAGATGGAAAATGCAATAATGGAAATTCACACAAGCAAAGGAGAAGAAATAAGCTCAGAAGAAGAAGTATTGCAGAAACTACTAAATGAACGAAGACACCTGGACGAAAGATTCATTCCAAAAGAGCAAAAAAGATTATACAGATTAACTTTTCAATAGTACCAAGCAAAATAGGGACAGGGAAAAATGGAAATGGTACAACAACTAGGCCTTCAATAGGATAATACTCAAGACCATCAAAACAAAGCAAAAGGTGGGAAGGAAATAGGTCGAATAAATCTACAGGAATCAATATAGATCATGGGAGAAATGTTAGTGAACACCTGGAGAGTAGTACCACTATCGGTGGTATTCCACCAGACAAGCCAAGCACCCCAATGATAATTAGATCCTGGAATATAAGAGGCCTTAATAGTAAAGGAAAACAGAGACACTTAGTGGAAAGGCTAAGAAATGAAAAACCCCAACTAATGTTTCTACAGGAACAAAAATCTCAGGAAGGAAAATGGAGGAAATCCTAAATAAAATAAAACCGAAATATGAATGCATGACCATAGATGCGAAAGGTAGTGCAGGAGGCATAGCAATACTATGGAACCCTACAGAAATCACAGTAGGTTATTGGATAGGCATGAAAAGAATACTCACGGGGAAGTTCCAGTTAATCGAAAACAGAGAATGGTTTCTAGTTTCAGTAGTATATGACCCTCATACACCAACAGAAAGAGGAAGCTTTCTCCTCCAACTTCAACAACTTGGAAACCTTCATGAGGAGAAACTTTGGATGATAGCAGGAGACTTTAACATGACAATATCAAAAGATGAGAAGAAAGGTGGACTGCAAAGAGAAGAGCTAGAGATGGAGAGGTTTAGGGATCTTCAAGAAGAACTGAAAATGGTAGATATCCTAACCATAAATGGAAAATATACGTGGAACAGTCGAAGAGGAGGGAGGAGACAAATAGCATCCAGGTTAGATAGATTCCTAGCAGCATAACACTTCATTGGAAAAGATATCTTCTATGAAGCAACAATCCTCCCGTGTTTAGGGTCGAATCATTGGCCCATTAAATTAGAAATAGCTATGAATCAGCAGGAAACAGAATAGACCCTTTAGGTTTGAGGCATTTTGGTTAAGTGAACCCACCTTCATAGATAAAATGAAGAATTGGTGGAAGGATACCGAGACTAGGATGGAAGGAAAAAACAAAATGCATGCCCTCCAACTCAGATTAAAAGAATTAAAAGGAAGGATAGAGAAGTGGAACAGAGAAGAATTTGGAAACATTCAAAAGGATCAAGAAACCCTCTAGATAAAGATGAGAAGAGTACAACAGAAAATCATAGATGAAGGAAGAAATGAAGAGCTGGCAGAAGAAGAAGGAATGGTGCTAAATAAACTGGAAGAAAGAAGAAAACAAGAGGAAATCTTATGGAAACAAAAAGTGAGAATCCAATGGCTAAAAGAAGGAGAAAGAAACACGAAATTATTCCATAAGGAAATGGTACAACATCGACATCAAAACAAAATATTCTCCCTAAGAGACCACCAAGGCAACATGCTAACGCAGAAAGTTGAAATCGAGAATCTGCTGGTACAACATTTTAAAGAGTTCCTGATAGAACTGAATATAAGAAGGGAGGATGACATTGGTAAAATTAGTCAACATATCCCTAAAATAGTGACTAGAGATTAGAACTTGGCTTTCCTAAGGGTCATAACGAAAGCGGAGGTGGAGGAGGTAATAAAAAATATGGCAAAGAATAAAGCACCTGGGCCTGATGGATTCACTTCAGAATTTTATCAAGCTACGTGGAACTTCATGAGCCAAGACATAGTGAATGAAGTAGAAGAATCCAGATGCACCAAAAGAATGCATCCAGCCTTGAACGCTACATTCCTAACCCTAATACCAAAGATGGAGAACTCAGAAGAACCACAAGGATTCCTACCTATAGCGCTCTGCAACATTATATACAAAATATTAGCTACAATTATGGTGAATCGACTAAAACCAATACTATCAGAGTTGATATCCCAGGAGCAGAAATCAAAGGCAGACAAATAACAGATGGCATAGTGGTAGCACAAGAAGAAATTCACTCATTGAAAAATTCAAAAACCAAAGGGATGCCGATAAAATTAGACTTAGCCAAAGCTTATGACATACTTAATTGGGGATACGTCCAAAAAATCTTAAAGGCATACAGCTTTGACTGTTGACATAGATTGTCATTGATGTCAATATGGAAATATTCAAGGAGCCAGAGGAAGAAAACAGAGCCATCGAAGTAATGGAGGAATCAGACAGAGCTATCGGGATCTATCGGAGCAATGTATGCAACAAAATGGTCATATGCATGCAAATGAGCTATCGGGAGCCATATATGCCACATATTACACTATCGGGAGCTATTAAAGGAGCAAGAATGCCAAAGGAATACACTATCGGGAGCATATATCATATATATGGATGCATTTACACTATAGGGAGCAATATATGCCACAAACTCATATATTGGAGGCCAAAACTCATAAAACATATATAGACAGGGCTATATACACTATCAGCGGCATAAAACCATACATATATGCAAATACACTATAGTTTAAATATGTGTGCAAAGAATACTCTATCGAAGGCGGAAGACTTGGGTGTATTGCAAATACACTATCGGAGGCGGAAGTGTTAACGCTATCGAGCCCGTAGAACCCACATAACATCACCCCTGTGTATTTAATTGTTTATCGCCGAATGCCTTTAACACAGAGAAATCACGCTAAACACTTAGCGGATTTGGGAAAGTGGACTTGAAATTTTATGCACGGGAGTGTTGAGTCCTATCGGGTCCAACACATATTATCACATCACTATAAGCGTGTGGCCTACGTTAACGTCGAGCCCTGAACCTTTGCGATTTGTGATTACCGACGTATATCGCATCAACACTTTGGGAGCGGAAGTCATAAAGTGCTAAGCGGCCCATTGCAATAGCTGATAGCAATTAGCGATATCGCATCGGACCTCTGCCAAGGGCAAGCACCGATTGTGATTGCAAGACTGGACCCAATGCAACATTATAGATGGGCTTAATATAATATCGCGTCCAGTGGAGAATCGACCATTGGGCATCAGCGATGTCATGAGCGCGACTGCGATTGCATTTACACTGCAGACCTAATGCAGTTATAGACTGAGGTGAAGTAAATTTGAGGTCCACCTCTTTAACAATTTCGCGGGTTTTTCTCATATTTCCTATGTAATTGAATATTGGCCTTGCACACAGTTTGAAGGAAAATATGCTTAAAGAAATGCTCCCGATAGTTCAGGAGGCTGAAATAACACTGATTGCGATTGCGATTAGGACATGGCATGTCCGTTAAACAAAATAACCTCTGTGGATGCCTGTTATCATTGAAAAACGAGGCAGTGTTATAGTTTTTTAAAACACAACGACTGAAAAGCTAAGAAGCTAAATGGAAAGCCAGCGTAGAGGAAACCAAAAATCCAAATCAATGGAGAAGAGGGAATCCAAAGGTCAACCCAATGCAGAGAAAGTTGAAGCAAGTGTGGAAGAAGCCGAAGAGCCAGTGGAAGGCTAAAACGAACAGTCAGAGGCATCATGAATACATAAAAAGAGAAAAAACAAGGAGAGAGGTGTTGTTGTCGTGGATAATCTGTGTGAGAGGTAGTAGAGGCAGGAGATACAACAGAGGGCTGGAGAGGCAGTAGAGGCAGCAGAGGCAACAAAGGTAGGAGAGGCAGGAGAAGTAGGAGAATAGGAGTAAAGGGGAAGCTCAGTAGAATAGAGAACTGCAGCAAAACAAGAGGTTTGGGTTGGAGCCCAAGAGGTTGGAGCCTCAGAGCTAAACATGATTGAAATCCTTGGGAATTGGTTCTCCTAAGTGTAGAACTATTACAAGATAGAGTTGGTGCTCTAGAGGTTGGAGCCTCACTGAAGTCCAAGTTGGAGCTTGGCAACTAATTGTAACCAGTTATATATATATATATATATATATATATATTATATTATATATATATATATTATATATTAATATATGTTTTTGTAATAACAAGAACAAGTAAAAAGAAATACTGATTCACCCCCCTCTTAGTATTTCCAACAATTGGTATCAAAGCGGGCTTCTTCATATTAGCCTAACAGCTTGAAGAAGGATTCGTAGTCATGATGAGAAATCACGAAGCGTCAGGAAAACCTCCTGTGTTTGACGGCACTAACTTTGGTTTCTGGAAAAAGAGAATGACCTACTACTTAATGTCCCTTGGACTTGAAGTTTGGCATTTTGTTCAAAATGAGTACCAAATTCCTACCACTCTTCCTACAGATCAAGACGAAAGGAAAGCCTACATTGCCAATGCAAAAGCCTTGAACTCCATCACTAGTGGAATCACTGATTCCAAGTTTACAAAAGTAATGAATTGTAACTCTGCCAAAGAAATGTGTGATAAGCTAGTTGGCTTATATGATGGAGACTCAAAAGTCAAGAAGGAAAAGCTTCAAACTCATAGAAGGCAATTTGAAAATCTAAAGATGGAAGATGAAGAAGATATTGCAGCATACCTCCTCCGAGTAGCTGAATTGGTTAACTCCCTTAAAGGATTGGACAAAAAGATTGAAGAAAGTAACATTGTTCAAATGGTCTCAAGATCTCTTCCAGACAGATTTGACTCCAAAATAAGCACCATAGAAGAAGAAAAGGATCTAGATGCTCTCAAGATGGATGAAATCCATGGAATCCTCACTGCCTATGAGATGAGAAAAGGTGGCCCAAGCTCCAAAGATGCAGCATTCAAGGCCTCAAAATCCAAGAAGGGGAAAGAAAGGAATGACTGTAGTGATGACTCCGGTGTGGAATCTGAATTGGCTCAATTTGTACAAAAGCTGAAGAGAGGATATAAGCTAAAAGTTAAGTACCCTCTTATTTGTTTCAAATGTGGAAAAATAGGTCATTATGATGCAAAATGTCCTCATAAACATGATAGTGATGATGAAGGAAATTCTAAAAGAATGGCACACAAAAAGAAAGGGTTCAATAAGAAGAAATTCTTCTCTAAGCAAGATGAGTCTGATGAGGATGAATTGGTTGTCATCAAAAGGAAATTAGATGAGGAAAGTGACCATGATGAAAGCCAAGAAACACTATTCATGGCATTCACAGATGAAGATGACTCAAGGCTAGAAGGAAATGTAGATGAACTGTTAATAAGTGCCATTGAAGAAAATGAGAAATTACGGAATAAAATCATTTCTCTCAAGGTAGAAAATCAGGAAAAAAGAAGAAGAGAAGATCTCTTGGAAACAAAGCTAAAATAAAAAGAAGAGACTTGCGAAGAACGTGAAGTTGAAATAGTATCTCTGAGGAAGGAATTGGAGCAAGTCAAAAAGGGTTGGAAAAGCTCTCAAATGCTTGAGACTATCCTAAAAAGTCAAAAACCTCAACATGACAAGTCTGGAATAGGCTTTAAAGGAGAATCATCAAGAACTAAGAATAGTGTGAAAATCTATGCCGATGCACTTTCGAGCAGCTCAAAAGAAGAAAAAGTATGTGGCACATCCCAAATCCAAAGAATGAAGAGAGAATAACACTAAAGAAAAATGTGGATTCGAAACATGGATACTACAGCAAATACAAACCATTATTCCATCAAAGGCCCATCTCAAATCCAAAGAATGAAGCGAGAGTAATTCCAAGGAAGAAAATTGACTCAAACCGTGGCTACTACAATAGGTACAAAACTATCTCTCTTGGACATTGTTTTCACTGCAATAACTTCGGTCATCAAGCCAGACATTGCATGGCTCGCATAAGTGAAACACCAAAGCTAAAGGATCAAATAATCAAACCATATGCCCCCAAAAGGCAAGGACAAATCAAAACCTTCAATTCATTTGATCCCTTGACCAAATTTAATATGATTTGCTCAATATGGTACAATAATGGACACTTTGAACAAAACTACCCACTCAAAGGAAGAAAACTAAGTAGTGAGAAACCCAACATGGATAAATGAATCCTGGCTCTATATGCTCAAAATAATGAAAATCATTGGTTTGTGGATAGTGGGTGCTCCAGACACATGACAGGGAACAAAAGGAAGTTTGTCTCATTGAGTGAAAATGAAGGAAATGTGTCCTTTGGAAATGGATCTGGCAGAATTGTGGGAAAAGGAACTGTTACTCTTATCAATGGAAAAGGAAAAGCTCAAGATGCTCTGCTAGTAGATGGGCTCAAACAAAACCTCCTGAGTGTCAGCCAAATCTGTGATCAACAACATAAGGTTGTCTTCAACACCAAAGACTATGAAATAAGGAACTCTTCCTTAGGGGAACTTGTGGCAAAAGGGGTTAGAACACCAGACAACATTTACATTCTGAACAAGATTCAAGAAAATAAATGCTACTTAAGTCAGACAGATGAAAGTTGGTTGTGGCACAAGCGACTTGGACATACAAGCTTCGAGAATCTGATCAATGTCAGCAAGATTAGAGCTGTATGGGACATCCCATGGCTATTCAAACCAAATCAAGGAGTATGTGGTCCATGTCAACATGGAAAGCAAACCAGAACTAGCCACAAGACCAAGGAGCTCTCTACATCAAAGCCCTTGGAGATCATCCATGCTGATTTGTGTGGACCAACTAGAAATCAGGCACTCCAAGGAGAAATGTACTTTGTTTTATTTGTTGATTACTATACTAGAATGGTGTGGATATATTTTATAAAATATAAATCTGAAACTTTTGAGTGTTTTAAGAATCTAAAAGCTCTTGTAGAAAATGAAAAAGACTAAGAAATTAAGTGCCTTAGAACAGACAGAGGAGGAAAATTCACATCAAAAGAGTGTAATGAGTTTTGTAATATTCATGGAATTAAAAGGGAATTATCTGCTATCAGAACACCCCAGCAAAATGGGGTAGTTGAAAGAAGAAACCAGATAGTTCAAGAAATGGCAAGAACAATGTTATTGGCAGTAGAATTGCAGCCAAAATTCTGTAGAGAAGCAGTCAGAACAGTTGTCTATACCTTGAATCGGAATCAATTAAGACCAATTGTGAAAAAAATCCTTATGAATTATGGAAAGGAAGACTTGCTTCAATAAAGTACTTCAAGATCTTTGGAAGCAAGTGCTTCATAAAAATCAATGAGGGCTCACGAGGAAAGTTTGATTCATGGGTTGATGAAGGGATATTCCTTGGATACTCTACACGGAGCAAAGCCTACAAGTGCTACAATTTTCAACTAAAGAAAATAGTGGAAAGCATTGATGTAAAGATTGATGAAGAACTCCTAGAAAAAGAAATTGAAGTACATGAAGATGATCTTCTCATTGAAGAAGAAGAACCTAAAGAAGAAGAAATAGATCAGGAATAAGAAGAAGAGGGAAAAGAACCACCTCATACCCCTTCAAAGATGAAGTTTCTCCAGCAATATCATCCATAAGAGAATATTATTGGCAATAGAGATGAAGGGATGCAAACCCGAAGAAGGATGATAATTACACCAAAGAGAAATGTTATTGCTCTTCTATCCATGATAGAACCAGAAACATTTGCAAAAGCAAGGATCCTCATTGGGTAAAGGCCATGGAAGAAGAAATGTCCCAAATTGAGAAGAACGAGACATGGGAGCTGGTACCTCATCGAAAGGACAAAAGCAATAGGAACCAAGTGGGCATTCAAAAATAAAATGAATGAAGATGGACAAGTTATCAGAAACAAGGCAAGGCTTGTTTGCAAAGGCTATTCACAAATTGAAGGAATTGAATTTGAAGAAACATTTGCACCTGTAGCTCGTATGGAAGCTATCAAGATGTTCTTGGAATTTTCTTGCTCAAAGGATTCAAAATCTATCAAATGGACGTAAAATCGACATTTCTAAATGGAGAACTCAAGGAAGAAGTCTACATGGAGCAACCATAAGGGTTTGGTCCAACAGAAGTAAGGGACTTAGTCTGTAAGTTGAAGAAGGCTTTATATGGGTTGAAACAAGCTCCTAGAGCTTGGTATGCAAGATTGGATCACTATCTACCACAACAAGGCTTCAAAAAGGGAGTGGCTAGAAGTAATCTATACATAAAGACAGATGAAGGTAAGTTACTAGTTACTCTTGTTTATGTTGATGATTTGATTTTTGCTAGCAATAATGATGAAATGAGCCATGAATTTTCTCAAAACATGTCAAAAGAGTTCGAGATGTCAATGATAAGAGAGCTATCTCACTTCCTTGGACTTCAAGTATATCAAACCAGAGCAAGATTGTGCATATCTCAAGCCAAATATCTAAAATACATGCTTAAAAGATATGGAATGGAAGGTTGTGCACCCATGAGAAAACCTATGACCACAAACTACAAATTAAGCAAAGATGACGACTCCCCTCGAGTAGATGCAACTCATTACAGGTCAATAATTGGAGCCCTTCTATACTTAACTGCTACAAGACCTAACATAATGCAGGTAGTAGGAATGGTGGGAAGGTTTCAATCTGCTCCCAAACAATCCCATTTATTATTTGTAAAAAGAATTCTCAGATATCTAAAAGGAACTCCTGATTTCGGTCTTTGGTACCTTAAAAGCTCAACACTGACTATAACTGCCTACACTGATGCTGATTGGGCTGGAAGTGTAGATGATCGGAAAAGTACTAGTGGAAATGCGTTCTTCCTAGGTGACTGTTTAGTATCCTAGCTCAACAAAAAATAGTCATCCATATCATTATCCACATCCGAAGCTGAGTATATAGCTGCAACAGATTGTTGTACTCAAATACTATGGATGAAGGAAGCTCTAAAAGATGTCAACATAGGTACAGATCAACCGATTACCATCTATTGTGACAACACAGGTGCTGTCAGTCTCAGCAAAAACCCAGTGATGCACTCAAGGACCAAACACATACCAATCAAGTATCATTTCCTTCGTGAACAAGTAGCTGAACAAAACATCGTCTTGGAATATATTAGTACTAAGTAGCAGATAGCTAATATTTTCACAAAACCTCTTCCTAGAGAGGCATTTGAACATCTACATCAAAATATGGGGGTTATCTCTTTAGCATCACTCAATTTCACTCATAAAGATGTTGGAGGACAGGTGGAGCAGTTCGACAGGGGGAGTCTGTATGCATTCCTTTGCCATGGATGGCAAAGGGGGAGAGAAGAAGAATATTACCATCAATAACAAAGGGGGAGCTTGTTGACATAGATTGTCATTGATGTCAATATGGCAATATTCAAGGAGCTAGAGGAAGAAAACAGAGCTAGAGGAAGCAAACAGAGCCATCGGAGCAATGGAGGAAGCAGACAGAGCTATCGAGAGCTATCGGAGCAATGTATGCCACAAAAGGGTCATATGCATGCAAATGAGCTATCGGGAGCCATATATGCCACATATTACACTATCGGGAGCTATTAAAGGGGCAAGAATGCCAAAGGAATACACTATCGGGAGCATATATCATATATATGGATGCATTTACACTATAGGGAGCAATATATGCCACAAACTCATTTATCAGAGGCCAAAAATCATAAAACATATATAGACAAGGCTATATACACTATCAACGGCATAAAACCTTACATATATGCAAATACATTATCGGAGCAGAAAGGAAGAGTTTATATATGTGTGCAAAGAATACTCTATCGGAGGCGGAAGACTTGGGTGTATTGAAAATACACTATCGGAGGCGGAAGTGTTATCGAATGCCTTTTACATAGAGAAATCATGCTAAACACTTAGTGGATTCGAGAAAGTGGACTGGAAATTTTATGCATGGGAGTGTTGAGTCTTATCGAGTCCAGCACATATTATCGCATCGCTATAAGCGAGTGGCCTACATTAACGTCAAGCCCTGAACCTTTGCGATTTGCGATTGCTGACGTATATCGCATCGACACTTTGGGAGTGGAAGTCATAAAGTGATAATCAACCCATTGCAATCGCCGATAGTGATTAGCGATATCGCATTGGACCTCCGCCAAGGGCAAGCACCGATTGCGATTGCAAGACAGGACCCGATGCAACATTATAGATGGGCTTAATATAATATTGCGTCCAGTGGATAATCAACCATCGGGAATCAGCGATGTCATGAGTGCGACTGTTGATTGCGATTACACTGTGGACCCGATGCAGTTATAGACTTAGGTGAACTAAATTTGAAGTCCACCTCTTTAGAAGTTTTGCTAGTTTTTCTCATATTTTCTGTGTAATTGAATATTGGCCTTGTGCACAGTTTGAAGACAAAAATGATTTAAGAAATGCTTTCGATAGTTCAGGAGGCTGGACTAATGCTGATTGCAATTGCGATTAGGACGTGGCATGTCCATTAAACAAAATAGCCTCTGTGGATGCCTGTTATCATTGAAAAAACGGGGCAGTGTTACAGTTTTTTAACACACAGCGATCGAAAAGCTAGGAAACTGAATGGAAAGCTAGCACAAAGGAAGCCGAAAAGCCAAATCAATGGAGAAGAGGGAAGCCAAAGGTCAAGCCAGCGCAGAGGAAGCTAAAGCAAGTGTGGAAGAGCCGAAGAGCCAGTGGAGGGCGAAAACGAATAGTCAGAGGCATCATGAGTACATAAAAACAGAAAAAACAAGGAGAGATGTGTTGTTGTTGTGGATAATCTATGTGAGAGGAAGTAGAGGCAGGAGAGGTAGTAGAGAGTAGGAGAGGCAGCAGAGGCAGTAGAGGCAACAAAGATAGGAGAAGCAGGAGAGCAAGAGTGAAGGAGAAGCTCAGCAGAATAGAGAACTGCAGCGAAACAATTTTTACCAGGTTTGGTTTGGAGCCTCAGAACTGAACATGATTGAAATCCTTGGGAGTTGGTGCTCCTAAGTGCAGAATTATTCCAAGATAGAGTTGGTGCTCTGGAGGTTGGAGCCTCACTAAAATCCAAGTTGGAGCTTGGCAACTAATCGTAACCAATTATATATATATAGATATATATCTATATATGTGTAATATATATAGATATATTGTATTCATTTTATTGCACTGTTTGTGTTAATAATAATTCGTATCTATTATTTTTTTGTTTCCATATATATATATATATATTATATATATATATATTATATATATATATATATATATATGTTTTTGGTAATAACAAGAACAATTAAGAAGAAATATTGATTCACCCCGCCTCAGTATTTCCAACATTGACGACAGGTGGAAAAAATGGGTAATGTCAATGATAACTACGCTAGTTATGTCAATACTACTAAACAGGTCACCTACAGAAGTTTTCAATCCATCCAGAGCGCTCAGGTAGGGTGACCCAATATCCCTGTTCTTGTTTATCCTCGCAATGGATGGACTAGGAAGATTGATAAAAGCTAAAGTTAATAGCAAACAACTGAAGGGCTTAAGACTTTGGGGAACTGACCTACCTCTAACCCACCAAGAATTTGTCAATGACGTTATGCTGTATGGACAGGAAACATTCAAAGAAGCAAACAAAATACTGGAAATTCTCACAGATTTCATAGGAGCCTCTGGGACAGAGATAAGTAAAGAGAAATCGGAAATTTGTTTCTTTAATACCCAAGATTCCTCCCAAGCCTTCTTGGCAAGAACCATGGGATTTAGAATTGGGAATTTCCTTACTAAGTACTTACGCATCCTGTTAAATGACAAGAAAAACATAGTGGCCAATTGGAGTACCCTGATGGGAAAGATTCAATGGAGAAAGCAAAATTGGACATTCAGCGCACTGAATATTCTGAGCCACATCATTCTTCTAAAATTGATGCTCCAATCCATCTCGATCTATCAACTTACCAGGCAAGCCACACGTAAAACAATCTACCAGAAAATGGTAGATATGTTTAAAAAATGCCTATGGCAAGGGTCTAGTAGGAGAAAAAAAATGGGTGCTTCTATCCTGGAGTTAGCTAAGTAAATCCCTAAAAGAAGGAGGATTAGGTCTTAGAGATCCATACATCCTAAACTAGGTAATGGGGGCAAAGTTGTGGTGGCGATGGACACAGGGAGGGCAAGACCTGTGGAAAAAACTATGAGAGAGAAAAATATGAGATGCCCAGGTCTCCAGAAGGAAAGATGAGAGGTCAAACTGAGAAGAAGGGCTCTGCAATTTGGAATTTAGCAAGTTCCAACAGGGATCTAATCAGGGAGCACAACTTCTAGGAAGTCATAGGAGGGGATAAATCCAACTTCTAGGAAGAAGCATGGCAACAGAGATAAAAACTCAACAATCAGCCATAGCTCCACAAGATCCACCAATTCACTAGCCTAAATGAGGGAGACACAATACGAAACTACTGGTGCCTAGAATCTGATGGATATTGGAGAAAGTGGAAACAAAAGGAAAATTCGCTAGAAGCACCTGCAACAGCCCAATGGGAAATCTATGAAAAGGAAATGGCAACAAGGAAAGTAGCGATCAAAGATGGGATGGAAAGTCTAAGATGGGGACATAGAATCAAAGGTATGTTCACAATAGCATAAGGATACCATCTAAAAGCTGGATACAATAGACATCCGAAAACAAAAAAATGGGAAAGCATATGGAAAACAAAAACATGGCCGAAGGTAGCATTCTTTACCTGGATCTTGAGCCACGGGAGAGCACTAACATGGGACCAATTGAGGAAAAAAGGAACGCAAGACCCATTAGAGATGTGCCCTCTGCAGAGAATAGGAAGAGACCATGGAGAATTTTAACAATGCCTGCAAATTTAGCATAAACCTATGGAAACAACATCAGCAAATATCTGAAATCAGTGTCAAAGATATAAACAACATGAAAACAATGATAGAGAACTGGAGGAAAAAACCCTACTAGAATACAATCTTGAATAGGGCATGGAGACTCGATAGGATTTGTTTTGTGGAATATTTGGAAAGAGTGAAACCACCTGATTTTCAAGGAGGCTGGTAGAGCAAAAAAAGAGATATGGAACCAAATCATACAGGAAATTAGAGAGACGTTCTTACAGAGAGGTGGTATGAGGAGGGTTGGAAAACTGACCCAACAGAAACAAGAATAATGATACGCCTGAAACTAATGCCAAGTATGATGCACAAGACAGTAAGGATACAAAAAAAAAACAAAGTGGAGGTGGCCAATCACTACAGAAATCCGCAATATTGGTTTATTAAGTTGAATTTTGATGGGGTTGCGAAAGGAAACCCAGATGAGGTAGGGACTAGCAGAGTATTCAGAGATGACAGGGGAAGGACTCTCAGAATCTACACGATGGACTGCAGTAATGCTACAAACAATGAAGCAGAGCTCCATGCACTGAGAAAAGGGCTGGAAATTGCCATAAGGGAGGAATACCAAAATCTACAGGTTGAAGGAGACTCGAAAATGGTAGTTGATATAATCAAGCAGTTACAACAAGGAACCCAAGCAGAGAAAATCAGTTATAGCTGGAGAACTTCCTGGCTGGTGCAGGAGATTAGCAAACTCATGAGACAGGTAGCCTACATCCTTCCTACCCATGTGAGAAGGAAAGGCAATGAACCAGCAGACAACCTGGCAAACTGGGGGTGCAGGCAGGGTGGAAGAACTCTGGATGCAGGCGAGGCAGAGCTAGTCTAGATGGAGGAGATGGAAAACTTAATGAAACTCCTCGCACAAGAAAAAGGAGGAGAGAGGAACCCCATATCAGGGAACATCATAGGAAATCTAGAGAGACCAAGGAGACGTGGCCAGGAAGGGGGAGGAAGAGGACAAGTGGGGGAAAGGACAGATGTGGAGAATGAAGTGAGTAGATAGGTAATCTGGCAGGTGATGGAGTAGGGCAGAGAAGGTACAACTCTCGAGAGTACAAGGGAGGTGATGGAAGAGAATGACAGAGAGGAGGGCAGGGCAGTGAGCAGGAGGGCGGCTAGAAGAATGATAACAAGTGGCAGGACAAGGACAATAGGTACACATCAAGACCAACCGATAGAAAGTGTGAATTAATGAAAGGAGATGGGAGTAAGGACAGAGGGGAAGCATCTCGAGAGGAGGATGTAGGGATCCGGTAGTTAATAAATCTAGATAGGTGGCAGTAAAGGCAAGGGGCCTGAGGGAGAGAGGAATAAAACTTAACAGAAATCACAATATAGCAAAACGCATGCAGACGAAAGCGAGAAGAGCTGTCAAGAGAGAAGGTGGCCAAAGAGCGAAGAATCAGACAACAGACAAAAGAGGCAATAGATTGGAAATTTGGTATGTAGTTCCTACACTCCCCATCCCTACTAGGCTCAGGATTATTTATAGTAGGAAAATAGGATATCTGAAATGGAACATGCATAAGTCTGTAAGAAAAGAAAACAAAACCTCCCATGACACTGTTAAAACCAATTTCATAGTGCATTTGAATTTTCGAGCTAGGGAGATCGGGAGAGAGGGTCTCGTACCCAGGAAGGGAGGGGGCCATCCAGTCATAGAAGCCCATAGTATTCACCGACAGAGCATGACCCTAGCCAGCCCTGTAGGAATTGATGGGAGAGAACCAGTAGGAAAAATGGAAGCAACCAGGGGGAAAAAACACCCAAGGGTTATAGTGAACTAGGAAATCAAGCAACCTTGGGGGGGGGGATGTAGAGCCAGCTCCAGGAGGAATCCCGTTGACAAGACAGGGAGATCCTGGGAAAGGTAGAACAAAAAATCGACCTCACCTAGGGAGGAACCCATGAGGATGACTAAAATGGAAAGGCCATGCATAGACTGCTGCCATGGAGGGAAAATGGGAAGAAACCCAAGCAAAGACCAAACCCTAATCGAAAAAAGGATTGGCTTTAAACCCATTCTGACAAAAACCCTGAAGGTAACAAACCCTAGAAAGGGAAAGAAAACGGGAAAATGGGAAATAGTTTTGATTCAATATTATAACTTTGATAAATGCAATGGCTTTGTGATAGGTATCTTAACATATTAGGTATAGTACAGTGAGGAGAACAGAGAACACCAGGAAGAAGAAAGTTGTAGACAGGCAGGGAGTAATATGGCCCCTAGGGGAGGCAAGAGATAAAACAAGAAGGAAGAAGGAAAAGTGGGCCGAACAGGAAAAGAGGAAGGAAGCCAGGTAGTGAACATATGAAGACAATTATTGATGCTTACATGGCAGGGAATTTGCCAGACATTAGAGCCCAAATTGCAAGTTGGGAGAGAGAATTGAACGATAGTACCAAGCACCGGGACATCCCCATGGAAGAGTGGGAAAGCATGGTTCCTGATCGAGGGAATTCTCGTGGAAGGAATTCCCTATTCAGGAAAACCATAAAAAAGTACTGGGTAATGAAGAACGTGGTGGCACAGGCCATGAACATGCATCGCGAGTAAGCGGCGGGTGACAGAGCAGAGGCACAAGAGAAAAACAAGGAAAAGGACCCAGTTAAGGCGAAATTACTCAGGGAGATAGTGACAATTCAGATACAGGCCTACAGAAATAACCTAGCCCTGGGAAGAATTGAACAGACTCTAAAATACCTGAAGTGGAGAATCGAGCAGAGGAGCAAGATGTCAGGCTCCAGCCCCAATAATATCCTCAGATGAGGATTGATGTAGTGGTCCAGTTTGAATTCAATTTTTTTTTTTTGTTGATGAAATGCACTTATTTGTTTAATTTACTTTCTAGAAACAGTAGTATAGACAGTCAAAACAGTGATGCTAGATGGATAGCAATAAACCTCTTTAAGTTTTAGACAGGGTTTAATGCAGACAGGTGGTTATCTGGTTTCCTTCGGGCAGGTAAGCCACCTAGAGCAAATGGAAGTTAAAAATTTTGAAAAAGTAATATAAATAGAGGAAGTACTGCCAAGTTTACAAAAAAAAAATAAGTTAGACAAGACCATAAAGACTTTCACAAGAAATAAAAACTATCAAATGAATACTATAAAAGATAAAATCCTCTTAAAATTTATGTGCAAAAATATTAAATAATTAAAAAAAATAAATGAAAATAGAAAATGTATTTCTAAAGTTAAATAGATCTAAAAACTTCAGGCAGATAATATCTTCTTGTGCACTTTTAGAGTGTCACATATTTCTATTTTGTATCAAACTTTATATTAGATAATGTCAACAATTATCTTAGCATTTGCGTGGAACTTAGTTTTATTGGGCATCTAAATATAAATTGTTGTTTTTAAAGATATGCAATGGATAACCATCAATTACTTCCAATAAACAAAATAAACATGTAAAATACTTTGTGTTCAAACCTAGACAATTATAGTTGTCAAAGTATTATGATTTAAATATATTTAATTTTTACTTCATATGTCTACAAGTTAGATTAAAGGGAATGGTCTCTAAATAACTCATAAATGTGAAAATTATTTTTCAATATTCAATAAAATTCTTTTGTCTAAAAACTATACTAGTTATATACAATATGGAGCCCTATTAGATTTAGTTTTTTATGGTTTTATTCAATGTTACTTCAATACACATTGTTATATATATATAACTTTGCTAAATTTAGGTGATAAATAGAAGAAATCATTTTATTAAAGCATGGTTTTACCAAATTTAATAGTAATAAGTGTTTTTTGTCTAAGAATGTAATATTGAAGGAGGAAACCATAACATAATCCTATAAAATGTTGTTAAAGATCCACAATATCCATTTATTATAAATTTAGTCTTTTAATTTTTGGAGAAATTCAAGCTAGAAGTCTTTGTGAAGTCATGCAACAATTATCTCTTAAATTAAGGAAGTTATCCCTTAATTAAGGAGATAAGGATGAGTTGTATTTGAGTTGTAATTAGTTAGCTCAGTTAACTGAGTTAAGTCCAGTTAAATTAGCTCCAAATAGTTTGAGGAACTAATTGTGAGTTCAGTCAGTTAATGCATGCATGCATGAAACTAGTGTACTCCAGATAACTGAAAATTCTCTCATAAATAACTCATGCATGTCAGTTCAGACAAAGACCTAGTTGAGATTAAAGATAGGGACATTATGCTATCAGTTGGAAGAATTTTCCTATAAAGGAAACTCATCCATGCAGAAGGAATAAGGTTCTGTCATGCGGAAAGAGTTATTTTTGTGGACAAAGCTAACCTCCCTAGGAGTCTAAGACTCTCTAGTGACAAACAAAC
>APFE030698207.1:0-13133 GCA_000404065.3 Pinus taeda | reverse complement strand
TGCATATCCCCCAAACTTCCTGATGAACTGCATATCAACACTAGGGCAAAAATTCACTTTTATAACTTTAGACACGCATTTAGAAGCAACAAGAAGTCACTAACATACCTTCAAAAAAACACAAGTTAACGAGGAAACGTGGGTTGTACGGCCCTGAAACGCGTTTCCGGCCGTACTGGCCATGTTTCCGTTTCGGGAAACGTGGCAGTACGGCCAGAAACACGTTTCAGGGTCGTACCAAACGCATTTCCGCGTTTCGTACTCTATACCACGTTTCCTGCAACATAGCTTCAAAACCTTCAGGTCGTTCGATATACACTTCCTCAGCAATGGTCCCATTCAGAAATGCGGTGTTCATATCCATTTGATGGATACTCCAACCCATTGTAGCAGCCAATGAAACCAAGGATCTAATGGTAGTGTACCTTATTGTGGGTGCAAAGGTTTCTTCATAATCAATGCCTTATGTTTGAGAGAAACCCCTTACAACGAATCTAGCTTTGTACTTGTCTATACTTCCATCAACAGCATGTTTGATCTTATAGATCCATTTAGAGGTGACAACCAATTTGTCACTAGGTTTAGGAACGATTTCCCAAACCCCATTCTTCATGATGGATTGATATTCTTCCTACATCGCTTTCTTCCAAACCTCTTGATGAGCAGCTTCCTTGAATGTAGATGGTTCGACTTCAATTTTGTCATGTATGCAGCATAACCAGAATATGTTTTTGGTCTCTTACTTTCCCTTAAGATTCCTTTCACAACTTCGTGTCCTTTAGCATCTTCTAATGTAGCTTTTAACCAATTTGGCCTTTTCCTTGTGGCTGGGATGACTACCGATTGAATAGGCTCACTTGATCCTTCTTCTTGATTTGTAGTATGGTTTTCATGATGATCTTCTTCTTCAAATATTGGAACTTCTTTGTCATCAAAATCAATAGGAATATCCTTTGATTTCTTGTAGGCTTGATTTTCATCGAATATGACATCCCTACTTACTTCAATATGTCTTCCTTCCTTAATGTAGATTCTATATGCTTTTGAGGAGAGACTATATCCAACGAATATTCCCTTGATACTTGTCGAATCCAACTTCTTTTGCTTGTCCTTTGGAACATGGATGCATGCTGGACTTCCAAAGATTCAGAGGTGATCCACACTTGGCTTCTTTCCTATAAATACTTCTTCGGGTATTATATTATTAAGACTTCTATGAGGACTTCTATTTTGAATGTACACGGCTGTCATTGTTGCTTCTCCCCATAAGAATTTTGGTAGGTCTTGATCAAGGAGCATTGTTCGAATGCCTTCTTCAATTGACCTATTCTTCCTTTCAGAGACTCCAATTTGTTCAAGATAATAGGGAACAATGAGCTCCCTCTTAATTGATGCTTTCTTACAATATGCAATCAATTCCTTAGAAGTGTATTCCCCACCATTGTCAGACCTTAGAGTTTTTATCTTTCTTTCGGTTAGGGTTTCCACTTTGGACCTAAACTCCTTGAACTTTTCAAAGACTTCATCTTTTGTTTTGAGAAGGTAGAGCCATGTCTTTCTAGAATGGTCATCAATGAATGTTACATAGTAGAGATGACCTACAAGTGATTTGTCAAACATGGGCCCACACACATCAGAATGGATGAGGTCTAATATCTCTTTAGACCTAGTTTCACTATTCGGAAATGGCTTTCTTGTATGTTTTCCTAAAGAGCATCCCTTGCACACTCCATGATCTAACTTCATATTAGGGATGCCATGAACTAATTGACTAAGAGTAGGGATGACGTTACGATATAGATGACCATACCTCCTATGCCATAGCTCAATGGGATTGATTTCCATGTGAACCAAAGCTTGAGGAGGTGGTGTAATAACCCTATAGAGGCTTCCTTCACAAACTCCAATAACCCTAGCTTTATCAATGCTAAAGTCTTTTCCCCAAACCAATACTTTTCCATCAACAAAAGCAACTTTATCCCCTTTATCTTCTAAACAATAAATAAAAAAGAAAATTATTTTTCAAACCTAGAACATATAGAATGTTGTTGACGTGCAGCTTCGATCCATTTTCCATCTTCAACGATGTTGATCCTAGGCCTCTAACAGCAGAGCTTTTGTTGTCACCCAACTCCGCTGCATGAGAAGATGGCTCTTTTGATAGTGTAT
Source organism: Pinus taeda (assembly GCA_000404065.3). NCBI lineage: Eukaryota > Viridiplantae > Streptophyta > Pinopsida > Pinales > Pinaceae > Pinus > Pinus taeda. Next base: position 10,964 of record APFE030698207.1, on the reverse strand, counting down.
GGAGTTGTTTACTTTCTCCTGTCATGTGTCTTGATGCTCCATTATCAACGATCCATGCATTGTCATCACTAAGAGAACCTGTAAGAGCATCCAAGAACCCTTGACTTTTGACTTTGTTGAATAAGTAGTAGATGACCTTCTTGATCTAGCTTCCAGCAGTGTTGACATCCATCTTCATGTAGTTTATCAAAGAGGGAGAATCCATGCCAACAAAGTGATCTTCAACTTTTCTTGACCTTAGCTCTGATACCATGTTGAGAATCAATGCAAGTAGATCAGGGTTTGATTCCTCTTTCTTGATAATTTCTTGTGAGTTACGTTGGCTTCTTTTACTTCTTTATTATCTTATCTTTCATCAAGCAATTACCATATTATATGTGTATGAAGATCACAAAACAAGAGACACAAGATGTAGGCACTATGCCAGAGCAAAACCCCCCTCGAGGGGAAAACCCAGTCAAAATTTATCTTCCTTCAATAGTATTCTTTGAGACTCTTCAACCTAGACAAAGACCAAACCTTCCCTCCACACCAAGTCAGCCTTCCAGATATTCGACCCCTTTGCAGCGGCACTTTCACCCCAGCAACTACGACTATGCATCAACTTACAGCATTAGGCAGCAACTGGGAGCAACAACACTTGGAAGACTTCGATCTCCCAAACTAGGGCATGAAACAGAGAGAGAGTAGCTCCAAAATTTCAATTTTCTTCTCTTCCCTGGACTTCACCCAACTCACACTTCCTTTAGCTTTCTGTTTACCCACTTCGCACTTCTCCAGCTTCCTTAGAGATAACAAACTAGCTTGAGATGAGATGCTCCAAATGAATTCGACTTCCTTCTATTTATAGGCTCCAAGTGAGGTCGAATTGGTGTCCTTATGCCGACTTGATCTCTTCTAGGCCGATTTGGTGTGGAGGTTACATAAATTATATTTGACTCAATAGTAAACATTTTTACATGATTCAAAAGCCCAAGAAGGGTCTCTTTAAATGTACAATGACTTTATAGACTCAATATTAATCCTATAAGTCCACAATGGGACTTTGACTAATATAATGATGACCCAAACATGAAACCCATGCTTTAATAAGTCATTGATACAATAATAAAAATTCTTTTCTTTATTCTTTTGACAAGTACATTTCATGATGACTCATATACATTAATGAAGACCGAACCTAGTTACATTTTCCAACACAGCTGTGGGGCACGAATTTCTATGACAAAAGGTTGAACAATGGCAAAGAAAGGGGAGATAAGTACCCTGTTGTTTTATTGTTGTGTAATTAATTTCCTCAGAAGGAAATATAAATCCTCCTTAAACTGGTTTGCCCCATTGTAGGGTTTATCCAAGGTCTAGCTGACCAAAAACCATTGTGTAAACTTTGTGTGAGCTTGTGTTATTTCTTCTTTATCAGCTGAAAACTAAATGGAGTAGAATAGTTCTATAGGTTTTGAGTTAATTAGCATTATCAGTTTTTATATCAGCTAACACTTCGGGGTTGTGCGCATTAAACATTATGCTAATTCCTTGAAACTAGGTGGGCTACAAATTTGTAAAAAAATTCTACATAAGGCACAAGAAGTTCATCTTGCATGGTGTAAACTCCAACATCATGGCATGTTTCTTGAAGAAAAATCAAAAAATAAAATTATTTGGCTCAAGTTACATAAGCTCCACACCCTTTACTCTAGGACAAGCTTCAACATATTAGCCAAACGCTTATTGAAAATGGATTTAAAGAAACCATAAGGTAAATACTTAAATGCCAATCTACCTTCCAAAATCTTGGATTATGTTGAAAATGATAGCAAGAAAGGGTTCCTTGACTTGTGCCTTAATCAAAGGGACCTCAACGAGTTCTTCCTTAGCATGCTCGAGTTCCTATAAGTTAGGAACCAATTCCTATAAGTTAGGAGCTAATTCCTATAAATTATGATGAATTCCTATGATTTAGCATGAGTCGCTACAAATTAGGACAAGTTCCTATAATTTAGGATTAGTTCCTAAAAGTTAGGGGGAGTTATGAAGCAGTTAACCAATGTGCATAAGTGGAAGGTCAAGTTTATTGTCTTGTAGTGCGAGTTAATTTGGAAAAAGGACAAGTCACTGAATATCAAGTTCTAGAATTGAGATGAGACAAGTTGCATGGGTTAGTTAACTTGGTTAACTCATCAATCACAAAATCAATTCCTAAAATATAATTTGCTAGACTTAGCCATTCGAATTGCTTATAAGGAGGACGCAGGCACAGTTGTAACCATTCTTCTTGAGCACAAGTATTGTGCATGAGCTTGTAAGGGTAACAAGAACAAGGGGAGCAAGTATTGAAGAATGAAGAATTGCCTTCGGAATGCACTAGGAAATAGGGCCTTATTTCCTAGGATTTGCGCAAGGATTTCAGAGCTCATCCAGGCAAGGCAAGAAGGCAAGCAGAGCAAGGGTCTTTGAAATTGTTTCAAGCTTAGTTCAAGCAAGATCATTGTATTCTCTATTGAAATTATATTGTATTGTAAGGGAACTATTGCTTATTCTTCTTCAATAATATTCTCAATCAAGCAAACGGTTTTCCCAGTTGGGTTCCTAGAAAAATTGTGTTATTGAATTGTGTGATTGTGTATTTATTTATGTTTCTACTCCACTGCAAAAATAAGTAGAGAAATTATGTGTCTATATGAAAAGAAATTAGTTTCAAATTGTTTATATTAATAGTTGCAAAACTTCGTGGATTTTCTACAAATTATAAGCCCAAGTGGGCTAGATGCAATGGTGACCACTGGCCAATGTTCAATTCTCATTGGGGCTTTTCTGCCCTATTTATGTAGCCACATGGGCACCTAGAGGTAGTGGTTGAATGCGTGAACCTTGCATTGCACTACCCATGCACACATAAGCAGATCAAAGCCCACCCCCAAGTCCTCCTTCAGGTCACCCATTTTGAGTTCACTACCTATGCTCTAGGAAGCACTTTGCTAGGACTTTATGTTAGATGCTTTGCCTAGGCTAGGGCTTTACCTAACCACCTCATTGTCCTCGTGACTCCTTCCTCTTCTTCATCTGTTGTAGCCAAGGTGTTTGTTGCCAAGGTTTTTGGTGCATTCCTCATAAATCCCTCAGTTTTTCAAGAGTAAAAATCTTTGTTTCGTCAATTCTTCCTTTAGCCCTTGTGAGTGGTACATCTCTTAAGCAGGCCCTCATAGTTCTGAGCTTTGTTGTTCTCATAGCTCCTAAATGTCGCTTTTTAGTTGAAAAGGTTATTGTTTTTCCAAAAGTTTCTCATGCATTGGTTTGCAAATTTCTTGTGTTTTGGTGGTGGCTCTCAGATATCCATCCTCTAGATTTCTCAAACTTGGAAAACCTCTCTTCACAAGAAAGCTGCCATTTAGCCATATACTCAGGTTTTGTCATCGTGACATTTGATTAACAAATGATAGAGCATGTTCTTCAATCAATACCTTGAGTTTTGTTAAAATTTCAGACGATGGTAAGCAACTTCAGCACTAATGCATAATGCACAACGTTCAATACTGCAACTATCTTCTATTTACCAAAAGAAGAAAAATTACAGTTATAGCTTAGAACTTAAACTTGCCAACCAACAAAATGGCGAGCTCCGGATCTCTTTCATTATACAAGAGACTGAGGGAAGACACAAGGTATATGGTCACATGCATGAAGCACCCAATGTGACTCAATCCAATCTTAACCATCCTACATGCATATAAGTGCCAAGAGGATAACTGTCACATGTATGCACACTCCTCCTTGGGATCTAAGCCCTCCTCAGGTTGTCATGAAAGCACCCTAGAAGTCCTAGGGATATGCACCCAATCTAAAAATGATAATCCATACAAAAAACAAACTCCGAAATATAAAAGCTAACTCAAGTGATAAATCTGAACAGCAATATAATTCTGGAATTGTTGTAAGGTTGATGCATGCATGCATGCGTCCGCTCCATATCTCTCATACATAACTGTTGTGCACCTCATTTATTCCACTAGAGCTGCACCCTCATACACACTGCCCTCTCTCTGCTGCTGCGCACAGGAAACAAGAACAATGAAGCTGGAGCACCATCACTGCTGGACAAAACTAACTGAGCAACAAAGGTAAAAAATTAATAGGTTTATGGGTAAAGAAGGCTTGTGCCTAAATAGTAGTAAAACCATGGTCTCCACTTTTTGATCCCTCCTCAGGCTTTTTCATTAACAACACTATAGGTAAGGTTGCTAAAACTGCCATTGCATTTCTAGGGACATAATCCCTAACCTCCATAGATAACGCTTTTGGAAGATTTCACTTTTGCGCCCCAAAAACCAATAATGGACTGATCTCAACTTAATCAAGTTTGTGCACACTGCATTGAGATGGACTTTGCTTCTGGTTTGCCAGAAGACATCATAATAGGGCTTAAAAGTGGCAGACATGACCTGGAAGCAAAAGCTCAAGTATGAGCAGGTGGCCTTCAAGTGTAGATCTTGCTCTTGCTTCAAATATGGTCATTTAGCATCTTCTTGCCAAAAGGTCGTGAAGGGTGAGGATGGAAAGACCATTAAAAAAAAGGAAGCAAGGAACCTAGTTGGTGGAAAGGAGTGGAAGATCACCACTAACTTATTGAAGTAAAATAATGGGCAACATAAGCTGGAGCTAAGGTGGAGACGAATCCAATGTTCATGGCTCCAATGTCAAAGGCCCCTTCCCTGCCTCTTCACTATGAAGAAGAGACACACGGATAATGGATTGTTGTGAAGAAACAAACAGAAAAAAGCTATAAAGAGATAGCTGAGAAAAGTGAACAGGTTTCATCCGACATGAGTCTCATGGAGAAGCTTCTCAAACAGAAGGTAGCCCAGTTTGTTGATTGCTAAAGGATGGGAAAACAGATGCGATCTTTAAGTTTATTTTTGTCTCTTTGTCACGTTTTCCTGTAGCAGTTCACCCACCAGGTATAACTGAGGCTAAATAACGTAACTCTTTTTCTTATCTTATATAGCTTTGATTATAGTCCTGGCTTCTTGTTTAGCTGACCCACAAAACAAGACTAATCCCTTAGCCACATTGCTCGGGTGTCTACAGAGGTAGAGGATTTGCCCAGACAGCCAAAAGTGGCTGGAATCCAAGCAAAAAAGATTCAAGAAATCTTGCAACAACAGTGTTTGAATCATGTTTTTGATGGTGGAAATGGATTCAGCACCATCAAAAACGTCTGGGGAATCCAAAATCTTGAAAATTGACAACTTTAACTTCGATTTCCAAAAATCCCTGCCGGATTTTATCAAAATATTGCCGGAAATTCTATGATTTTCAGGGCAAAAAAGCATCCCTGCCAGATTTTATCAAAATATTGCCGGAAATTCTATGATTTTCAGGACAAAAAAGCAGCCTGGTTAGACTACTGCCATTGCTTGTGGTCCGTACCAAAGTGAAGAAAAAACAGTACAATTGCAACATGTTGACAACAGTTTAACCAAAAAGTTAATGGATTGAAACAAAATGTCAGATTTTTATTCTTTCGCAATTGCTGGTCAGCTATACGTGGGACTCAAACTCAAACAATATAGACTGATCAGCAATCAAGACTCAGAAATTCCAAATAGAGAGGTATATTGCCATTAGGCATGCCAGAAAAGCAACAGCAATCAAATAGATAACAAGGAATTACCTTGGATGAGGTGGACCAGAGGGCAAAGTGCTATCAAATCAGATGCACAAAATTTGAACTCCTTTGATAACCCTTGACCAGAGAGAATAAACTGATGGAATTACCCAGATAGACGAGGTTTCTTAAAAAACTTTGGAGAATTTTCCAACACAGAATAAGCTACAAATTCTGGCAAGCATAGGTACTACTCTCAAGCAAACCCTTGACCAGAAAGAATAAACTGAAGGAATTAACTAGATAAACGAGGTTGCTTAAACAGCCCCATTGAATTTTCCAACACATAATATGCTACAACATCTGGCAATGATTTTCAGTTTAACATGTAATCGAAAATTTGATATGCTTCAGCCACTTTCCCTGCCCTACAAAACGCCTTAAGAAATGCCGCATAGGTACCACTCTCAAGATAACCTTGACCAGAGAGAACAAACTTGAAGGAATTACCTCGAAAAACGAGGTTTCTTAAAAAACTTCAGAGAATTTTCCAAAACAGAATATGCTACAACATCTGGTAATGTTTTCCTGTTTAACACGTAATCAAAGACTTCATATGCTTCAGCCACTTTCCCTGCTCTACAAAGTGCCTTGAGAAACGCCGCATAGGTGCCACTCTCAAGATCAACTTCCTTCGACTTCAGCACCTCATACAGCTTCAAGGCCTGATGTAAGTGCTGACACATACAAAGGCCATGCATAAGGGTGTTGTACGTGCAACCATCAGGTTGACACACAGATTGTTCCATTTCCTCTAACAACGCAAGAGCTCCCATGGCATCGCCTTTTCTACACATCCCATTCATAAGTGAAGTGTAAGTAATGACATCGGGAGAATGCCCTTTCCTGACCATGAGCTTCAGAAACTTCTTGGCTTCATCTATTTTCCCAGCCTTGGACAACCCAAATATGAGAGTATTAAATGTTACGACATCAGGAGCACACCCCTCTGCGTCCATCTTCTTATAAACCTCCAAGGCTTCATTGGTCTTATCGATTTTACAGTAACCCTTCATTAGGGTGTTGTATAAGAAGCTATCAGGCTTGCACCCAGACTCTAACATCTTATCCAACAAATTTCTTGCTTTTCTCATATGTTTGCCATTGCAGAGAGCATCCATCAGAATGCTACAAGTGACAATATCAGGCTTGCAATTTAGACCCATCTTGCAGTTTAGACCCTTCATTTCCTCCAGAAACGTATATGCTGTGTCAATCTTCCCAGCCCTACACAAATGCCTGATGAGAAAATTGAGAGTACTCATATCTGGATTAACAACATATCTCACCATTTCAACAAAAATATTGCAGGCTTCCTCATCTCTGCCTGCATTATAGAATGCACGAACTAACAAATCAGAAGTGACATGATCAGGTGCACAACCATCATCAATCATCAGATCTAGTATATTTTCAATACGACCCACATGGCCTAATTTGCTGGGTTCACCGAGCAAAACATTGAAAATGTATTTGGTGAAAATCCACCCTTCTGTTTCATGTGCTGAAGGAGGTTCAAGGCATCTTCAACTCGTCCAGCCTTTGCAAACCCATTAATCACTGTGTTGTGGGTAGAAGTATCTGGGATGAAATTACTACGTACCATTTTGTCATACATTCGCTTGGCTTCAGTAACCCTGGTCTCATTCAAAAGCGCATTAATGACGTCCTTCTGCGATGTTTTCGCATGTTGGTCTTTGTGTTTTGATCCCCTCGAATTCTCTAAAGGCAAATTACTTGTTGGCTCGTCGAAATAGGGTTGTGGAAGTGCCGAAAAATGCGAGGAAATGACTCTCGTTAGGGTATTCTGATAAATTTTTACAGGGTATATAGATTTAATTCGTGCCATATATAGCTTTTCTCTCGTGTTTTTCCCCTGCTATGTTTGGTCAAAAAAATCTCAGAAATTTGTAGCAAACCTTTCAGAGAAGTGATCATGTGACGCTGTGCTTGACTGATCGATCGTTCGGCCCGTCGCTCATGGTTTTGTCCCCGCGAAAGGAATCGAGTTGAGGTTTAAGAAAGGTTTAGCAGCCTCTTCCCACTTGATGCCTTCAGCCATGATTCAATAAATATGATTTTCTGTTTAATGAAAGCTCTCTCATTCATTGGAAGCTAAGGATTGACAATTCGGGTAAAGCTCTTCTCACTTACCATTGGCATGATAGTTTTTAAGAAAGAATTATTATCCCATTCATTGGAAATTTAATGTAAAAAAAAAAAATTATAATTATATTTTTATTGGGTTTATATATATGTTAAGTTAAATTAAAAATGGATCCAAGTATGTTTTAAAATTATTTTTGTTTTTATTTGGCTAAGAGTTTGTTTTCTTGAGATGTAAGGAAAGAGAGTACAGCTCAAGTAAGGAAAGAGAGTAGGGCTCAAGACCCAGAGGTATCTGGAAGGAGTGAAAGTTTGTCTCTTTACGGACCACTAGCAGGTTATTCCAGGTGGCATGGTTTTCTTTGAATAATAAAGTTGATGAGTGAAAGTCTACCTCTTTATGGACCACTAGCAGGGTATTTCAGTGGCGTTTATTTCAGGTGGCATGGTTTTCTTTGAATAATCAAGTTGATGAGTGAAAGTCTACCTCTTTACGGACCACTAGCAGGGTATTTCAGTGCCGTGGTTTTCTTTGAATAATAAAGTTGATGAGTCAGTCTCCATTTGTGAATAAAGCTAGGGATGGTTGTCTTAGGTTTTCCCACATGTAAAAAAAAGGAAGAAGTGAAACTAAGTTGAATTCAATTAGTTAAAAGAAACTTTAAAATTTATTAAAGTAATTACAATTTAAATATTTAATTAAATATTTTGAAAATTCTAAAATAATTTTAAAATTTTTATTTTTCTTTTTTATCGGACATATATAACAAATGATCATTTGTATTTGGTTTTATATAGAATTGTCACAAATTAACATTATTAAAAAATATATGAAAAGTCAAAAAATATAGTATCACCAAGTGTTTTAACGTGAAATCTGCCATAATCATATTTATCATCTGTTAACACCTAATCCTTGTGATTAGGTGAATTTATGTAAATAAATAAATTAGAAATATGAACAGTCATAGGGAGATGAACTAAACAGTCTCTCCCTCATGTATATAATGAAGACCTACCTTGTGAAATAATACACGAATCAGTTTTTGCTTTGTGGAGTTACTGCCTGGCCTGACATGGTATCAGAGCCAAGTTCTCAAAATAGTCGTAACTCCCTTTAGTGTTGCTGTTGTGGGTTGTACGTTGGTCTGTCATATGCATTTTTATTTCTCAACGCTAGCCCTGTCTGTCATTTTTATTCGCTAGCCTTGTCTGTCATATGCGTTTTTATTCCTGAACGCTGGTATGCTAGCCTGCTCCACGTAGCCTAAACGCTGCCTGTTCACCTGACGCTGGTATGCTAGCCTGCTCCACGTATTCTAATCTGCTGAAACGTTCCTCTACCACAACCCAGCCATACCCTCTGTAGTGTCTAGCACAGCATTTGGACAGAACATCTGTATTCAATACATTTTTGAATGCGTTGATTGCTCTCTGGTGTCAAAGCGCTGCATATTGTGCTGCCCCTTTTGTGAAAATCTGCGATTGAACATTCACGGCTTTGGTCAAGAAAATAGGCCCCTCGATTTGCATTTGCCCTTGTTTCCGCTGTTCAATCTACAGCAAATCCTTTTTATAGCCTGTCACTGTTCATTCGTTCTACAAACTAGATGGCGGAAATGTGGATTGATGTCCTGCTCCGGTGGCCCGTTGGTAAATCTGTGTGCTGTTAAGTGGAATGCTTTGGAACAAGTTTTTGTCTGAGAAATTCCGCCAGAAATCGACGACGCAGGTAACCTGTTTAAAGATTTGTGGCGTAGAATCGACTCAGATGCATGGAGGGCGCTGCTGGACCGCATGTTGTTTTGTAAATTTCTTGGTGCACATTCGATTTTCAAGCTAGAATCTGCAAGTGTAGCGAATCCGAGGAAATCGTTAAATAATGTTTTTTAAATTGTAATCCCTTTTATGAAGACCGAATGACATTTTTAAGTGGTGAAAAGATTATATATACAAAGGGGCGTATGATAATTAAGTTTTCTATATAAAGGGGACGTATAGCATATGAGATTTATATGGTGGATTTATATGAGGTTTATATGTGAGATTCATATGAGATTTATATGGTGGATTTATATGAGGATTATATGAGATTTATATGCTGTATTTATATGAGGTTTATATGAGATTGATTTATATGAGGTGGATTTATATGGGTCACATGGTGGATTTGAAATCTTTTGAGAATGTCTTTTTTAGTACAATTTTACTATATATTGGCAGAAGTATTTTTCTATCAGCAAAAGTAATTTTTTTTACAGAATGCATTCAATCATATCTATGGTGGGAATAGTTCTCACTGGCAAGGAGAACTATCTTGAATGGTCTCGGATGATAAAACACACCCTCATTTTCAATGAGTTGTGGAAAGGAGTGTGCGTCGAAGATGGAGACAATGACCCAGTACAGCCTACCTCAAACAAAGAGCTCGTCATTTGGGAAAACAAAAATAGCAAAGCTTATGCATTAATCGCAACATATGTAAATGAAGAGGTGAGTCGCCATATTTCGTCATATTCAACTACCTTTGAAGCCTTACAAAAGTTGAAAGAACTCTATGACTCACATTCTGCACTTGAAGTTGTTCAACTCATGATTAAACTCTTCACTCTTGAACTGCAAAATAATGATCCTCTTGCTCTTGCATCTGAAGTAAAGTCTATAATGCATGATATCAAATCCACTGAGGTTGAATTAGATATTCCTCTTATTGCTTTTCTCAAGGCACTTTATCCTACTTACTCCAATTATCTTGAGTCATTGCAAGCAAAGGGAAATCTCAAAGATATAACCTTTGACTCTCTTGTGAAAAAGTTTGTTGAATCAGGCTTAAACTATCTGGTCTTCCAGACTTTCTTCTGCATCATGTTCTATATCTCCCACAACTCAAGAGAAACTTTTTTTTATACGAAGAATTTCGGCGTAAATCACATAAAGAAAGACCTTTGCCGACGCGTTTCGAACCAACCAGTGTGGTTCATCGTCAGGACAAGTTGAAGACACAAATCCAATCCAGCAAGTTAAATAGCCTGAGCAGAGACTCCAACGGTAAAAAATAAACGGCTAATTTTTTACCTAAGGCCCAGGTCAAATATTTATGCATTAATTAATATTGTTATTCTTCTTACTATACTTATCCTTACCAAGTTAATTTAAGTGAAAATAAGTTAATGGTTAGTTTTTTAATAATTCATTT
>APFE030698205.1:0-25563 GCA_000404065.3 Pinus taeda | reverse complement strand
TGCCATAGGACAGGCCTGCAACTCTGCCAAAGAGGTGGGCTCCTCTCTTTTATAATGACCACCTTTGCCACCCCTATGAGGCCTCCGCTGTACCTCAACCTCTATGGAAGAAGACCGGTCATCACCTTGCTCATAGGTTTCAGTGGTTGACATGGTGCTTTTTAGCAAAGTGGAGAAAATAGATAAAGTAAACTGCTGCCCTTGCCTGCAAAAATGCTGAGTTGTATGATGTTTTCAAGGGGAACAAAATCATGAAGGAAATGTTAGGGGAGGGACTCTTTTTTTTTTTTTTTATAGGGAATGGGAAAAATATGTGAAAACAGGGAATTTTTAAGGGATAATTCACAAAATTTCAAACATATAATCTCATCTACATCATCGGGAAATCATTTGCAAAGAAATATTCTTATTAGGGAAAACAAGTATGATAGTAACCAAGGGGAAGGACATACATTTCAACAGGGGTATGGGACAGCATTGTTCATTTGAGTTTTTGTCCTTTAATGTACATCACGAGGCAAACTCTGTTGTTTCAAAGGGATTCATGTACATTTGGTCATAGGGGAAGGGGGGCTTTATTTACATTTTTGTCAAAAGGAGAAAAGGGATTTCATTGACAACTTCAAAAGGAAAAGAGTTGTATTGAAGCAAGGATATTAGGGATAGAAGGGAAAAGGGAAAACAGGGTTTGGTTTTGGGAGACACAACAACATTATTTTTGTAATGAATAGTCAAAGCAATATGTCTTTTGATAAATACACACAGCTGCATTGTCTTTGTTTTTTCTTTGAATATACACAGCAATATGTTCTTTGTTTTGTAATGACTATGCACAACAATCTTTTCTCTGTTTTTTGTTTTATTATTTTGCCATTATATTGCTCTTTCTCTTTTTGCACAACATATTTTAATCCTTGCTGTGTTTATTTTTATCCTTGCTGTATGGAGGGCATTAGGGTTTAGGTTAGATTACATAGAGGGCGTTAGGGTTTTAGGAATGTACTTGAGGGAGGGGTAGGGTTTAGAAATTGGGGACAGGGAAACTTAGTATTCTTTGCAAATGAGATAAGATAGAGACATATTATGACAATTGTGAATTTAATTTGAAACAATGGAGGGAATAAATGGGAGTTTAAAACCTTGAAAAAACACCAACGCTAGCACTATGCCTACATGAACAAGCAATAACTAAAATCCATTTCTCTTTACATTTTTGGTGGCAAATATACATGAACACAAGCCCATCATTCATATTTCAAGCATCCAACAGGTTAATAGACCCTACCTCGATCAATTTAGCAAGCAAGAGGGCGATTTGAGAAAATTTGAAGTGGTTTTGTGGAAGACAGTTTGACTGGTCGCACACAGGCTTTGACAGGTTGCGCATAGCTTGACAGGTCGCGCCCGTTAGGAATTAACACTGCGGATGGGCTGCTGACTGGTCGCGCACTGCCCAACAGGTCGCGCACAGTCCCTGACAGGTCGCGCACCTGAAAATGACCCAAATTCTCTTCAATTCGCCTCCTTTCGCCTTCTTCGCCCTCTCACTCTTCTTTTCAAACTCTTAGATGCACAATGAGGGTGTTTAAAGGGAATTTGACTCTTTATAGACCCAATTTGAAAAAATTTACTTACCAAACCCACTTTCTAATGTTTTGTTTTGGCATTCACTTTTAATACTTATTTGAGTTTTCTTTGTCCTGATTTTGGCTCTTTGAGTGCTTTAACTCCATTCTTTTTGCAGGTAGACCATCTGATGGACTCTGGCGAGAAGACCAAGGTTATTACCATCATTTTGAAGAATTTTTGAAATTTCCTTTTTTTTTTGCAAAATTGACATGACCTTGGGTTTAAAAACAGGGTTTTTAAATCCAAGGTATAAATGAGTTGTACCTGATGAAAATATCAATGAAACATATTTACATACCTCCTTCTGGCTTGCTGGGGACTCATGGATTTTTGACTCATGACATTGCAAAGACTTTTGACCAAAACCCTAGACCTAAGACTTTGGATTTCAAGACAAAGCAAAACAAATGTGACACAAGCTCATTAACCGATATGACCTGATCCAACAAAGCCAAGAAGGGAACAAGGACCAGCTCCTCCATAAGTTTTATGGCATGCCTAACGGGATGCAAAACTGACAGTGATAAGACACCTACCTATGCATAATGCAAAGAGCTTTTGATCACCGATGGAGGGCTCAAGATCGACACTAACAGTAGATTACAGATCATTTGGTATTAGAGCCGATTTCTTTGGGTATTTTATGGAGATTGCAGGGATCTAGATTGGCGGGGCCAAAAATCGTAAAACCCTAATCATGGTCAACAAATCTGTAAATGAACTTGTGATCCTGCATAGGTGAGGTTTACACAATTGGAACAACAAGTCGCATATATCAAACGCAATGTAAGCCTACTCATAGAAACCTTGAATAGCAAGTTGGGGATATTTGGGGAAGATGGGGGTTCGAATGCAGAGGAAAAAATAGAATGGGGATCAACTTATTGAGGAGAAATGAAGAACTAGTAGGAGAAGGACACAAAAAAGATTAACCCAGTTCAAGTGTTGTGAATCAATCATAATCATTGTTTAAAATGAAAGAAAAATTTGATATCAAACCATAGCACGACAAGTTCGATGCTCTGAAGCTAAATCATTTGTTGCAACATAAGAAGTTTATTCTAGTGTCCATCAAATTGAGGAAGGGAAAAAGATCTCATTCATGCAGCTGAAATTAGAGGGCCAATAGCTGACTTGGTGGTAGAGCCACATAGAAACCCTGAGGTTGGAAGGAGAACATCCAGTGACTAAGTGGGAGGATTAAAAAACCCTCATTAAGCCACAATTTTATCCCATTGGGTACGTGGAGGACCATTGGATCCAATGGCATTACTTCAAGCAAAAGTCGAGCCAAAGCAGGCAGAAGTACACCACGAAATTCAAAAAGATGGTTGTAATGTTGGCTATCTCTCCAAAGAACCTAGATGTACTCCTCAAGTATTTGGGGGCTCTGAACTACCATCTGCATGAGCAAGTGATGCTATTCAAGCCCAAATTGGTGGACAAGGCGTGTGTATAGAAAAAGCACCTAGAGAACATAGGCCTGAAAAAAGTGCAATCAAGTGGATCAAAGAAAAAGGATAAACAAGAAGCTTCTAATGAAGGGAAGAGGAAGCAAAAATGGGGAAAAGATAAGAAGATGGCAGCCACAACACACAAGTGCAAAGATTCTAGCAACTACTGCAACATTGATGGCCATACAGAGGAGAAGTGATGGAAGTTGCATCCAGAGCTAAACCTGAAGAACAAGAAGAAATATAACAAGAATAAGAATTTCATGGCCATGGATTAGAGAAAACAAGTTGAAAGAAGCTCGGGCGTGGATGAGAAGATCTTCGTACATCAGTGCAAAAGGAGGTGAATTTGAGTAGCCTTTAGCAACATGAAGCGAAAGAAACACAAAACTCTTCCATATAAAGATACAGGTTTGAGTCAAAGAAGAAGACACATGGAAGACTGCCAAACCAGGCAAGGTTTGTATGATTGGTTAGTCATGCCCTTTGGCCTATGTAATGCACCAACTACATTTATGAGATTAAAGAATGGTTTAATGCGCCCATTTATCGATTCATTTGTTATTATATATTTAGATGATATACTGGTATATAGTGCTACTTGGGAGGAGCATATTTCCCATTTGACATAGGTTCTAGAAACATTGAAGAAGCACCAACTGCTAGAAAATGTCAAGAAGTGCGAGTTTGTGCATCAATCGTTGGTGTATATGGGGTATGTGATCGATGGAGGAGAACTAAAGATAGATCCTTACAAGATAGATGCCATCATGAAATGGTTGGTGCCTGCTAATGTTTATGAGGTCAGGAGTTTCAATGGGGCAACACAGTCCTTGAGGAAGTTCATACCCTCATTTTCAGTGGTAGCAGCACCGCTCCACACCATAACAACAAGTGGCAACAGTTTCCATTAGGGAAAAGGTCAACAAAGGGATTTCGAATAGCTAAAGAAGAAGATCAACCAATCTTTAGTTATGGCATTACCAAAATTGTAGTGACCCTTTGAAGTGGAGACAAAAGCCAGTGGGTATGCTATGGGAGATGTCTTGATGAAGGGAGGAAGGCATTTTTGCTACCATTCTGAAGTATTTCATGGGGAAATTCTTAACCACCCTACCTACAACAAGGAGCTTTATGCCATGGTGCAAGCTATGAAGAAGTGGAAGCATTATCTAATGCTAAAGGAGACAATAATCCACACATATCACTAGTCATTACAGTACTTGTAGTCCCAAAGTAAGCTACAACAGACTAGGCATTACAAGTGGATGGGGTTTTTACAAAAGTTTCATTTAGTGATCCACTATAAGAAGGGAAATACAACCAAGTTGGATGACATTCTTTGAAGGCCACCCACATCAAATATCACAAATTTGGGGACTCTTATGCACATGGATCCATTCACCCATGATGCATACAAAGAGGAATATTTAGAGGATGAGGACTTCAAGGAGGTGCCTCAGTAGGTGTAGAGTCAGAGTCATGTGAACGATGGAGATAGCATGGTTGACTACCATCTGCAGGACAGGTTACCTACATGCTCAATAAACTATGTGTTATTAAAGGTGAGAGATTGTAGCTGATTAGAGAGGCTCACACCTTCAAGGTTACAAGGAACTTTAGTGTAGGGAAGACCTATTGCTAACTTGCAGAGGTATGTGTATTTTGCAAGATGGAAGAGCAGGTAGCTAGGTTCATAAGAGGATGAATTCTTTGTTTTACCAACAAGCCTAGTAACAGGAAACAAGGTCTATATCATTCCTTACTTGTACCTACTTGTCATTGGGAAAGAATTTACATGGACTTTGTGGGAGGTTTGCCGACAACCTGGAAGGGAAATGACTACATGTTCATGTTAGTTGATGGATTACACAAGATGTGTGTTCTAATTCCCTGTGAAAAGACCATTAATGGGAAAGAAGCAACAAACTTGTTCTTTGGATAGGTTTGGGTGCACTTTGGGATACCAAGGAGCACCGTTTCATATAGGGATACAAGATTTCTTAGTGCATTCTGGACTACATTGTGGGAGAAGATGGACACAGAGTTGAAGAGTACTAAACATTCCATCCACAGACATATGCGTAGACAAAAGTAGTCAATAGGAATTTGGTACAGCTTCTGAGGGGATACTACCAAAAGCATCTAAAGACTTGGGATGAAAATCTAGTATATATACAACATATGTACAACAGAACAATCCACACTTCTACATGAAAGTCCCCATTTGAAACTTGTTTTGGATATTTTCCACCTTAACCTTTGGATATTGCATATGGGAAACAAGGAGGAGTGAGGGAAGATTTTATAGGAGATGCTTTAAGGGCTGAAAAAATCATAGAGAAGATAAGGAAAATCTATCTATAGGTACAAGAAACACTACAAAATATGCAAGAGAAGTATAAGGTCAGGCATGATCAGCATAGAACATAGAAATCATTCAAAGTGGGAGACAAAGTATGGCTACAGTTGAACAAGGAGAGGTTGTAGAGGCCTGGTAATAAAATCAAGGCTCTGAGGTATGGTCCCTTTGAAATACTGGAAAAGGTGGGTGAGAATGCCTATCAACTCAGTTTACCAACATATATGTGCATTTACTCTATGAGTTGTTGAATGTTAGATCAGGAAGAGGAACAAGTTCTACCTTATGTGGAGGATTTGGCATAAGATGCTCAGGCAGAGTTGACAGAAGATACAATTTTGTAGAAGAGGTCCATATCTACAAGACAGGGGCAACATGACCTTTGGCAGATTGGGTTGAAGGGACAACTTCTAGGGAAAGCTAAATAGTACACCAGAGAGAAGGTGGAGGAAAAATTTCCTCACCTCATTTAGTAGAAGCTTTTGGGGCCAAAATCCTCCCAAAATGGGGAGGTGTGATTTGGATTGGATCATTGTATTTCTTTCCATCCATCTCGATTCATTTAGAGTGGAAAAAGTGGAGGAATAAGCTCACGAGACCATTTTTACCTGCAGGACCCAGTTTGGGAAAATGAGACCTGAAACCTTCTAAGAGCATTTTGAGGCATCAAACGAATTTTTTTTGGGGTAAAATTTTGTCGCTTTAGTGTTGCATCATTACATGTTATTCTACACACATATATCTTTCCAACAATGCAAGGAGGGTGTAAATCAGAGTATGTATGAAAAAGTTATGCCACTCAAAATTTGACCTTCGTGTTTTCACACATATTGTTAGGGAGGATGTCGCATCATCCCCCATTATTCATAGAACAAGGGCTAGCCACGTGATTATGATGTAAAAGATTATAGACGAGTCTATATCGTAACTCTAGTTAAGAGTTGATGTAGTCAAAATTAACCACTAGTAGGCTATTAAGTTGTGTTATAACTGGGCCACTAGGAGGAAGAGGCATTCCATTCTTTTGAGATAATTTTGTTCCATAGATGAGCAAAGATAGCCAAGAGAGATAGAAGGTAGAGCACATAGAGAGTATTTGTGCACTGTAGTAGCCCACGGGCCACATACATTACTTCTTTGTACCTACAACCATATTTCTAGATAGAGAAAGAGAGTGAAACAACCTCACCTTCCAGCTTGGTTTTCTCTCGAAAGGGTTTCCAGAGAGCATATCTTGTGTCTTATGTGTGTGCGTGAGATAATTTTTTTGTTCTCTACTTTTATGCATAATTTCCATTCTCATGCATGCACTATTTACAATTAATATACAAATCTAGAATTTTAATAAAATTGTAATATTGTAAAATTTCAGTATTTTAATATATTATTATCAGATCTATTGTGACGAAATGTCTAGTGGAATATACACAGTAGTTTAGAGATCGGATACCAAGGATTTCTTGTAAGATAATACCAAAGAGATTGTTAAAATCTTCTATCCAAAGCAACCCTCAAGCTTTCTCTAACGTAGTTTACATGTCATTACTCATGGAAATCAAGGCATATCATAGGGTTGTAATGTCGCTATAGTGACCTTGTTCATGGTCCTCTTGCTTCACAACCTTTATCTATCCTTCCTAAATTGATTCAACATCTCACTTATATCACAACATACAATTATCATGCGATATATTTGAAAATTTTCAAACAAAAATTTTGTTTTCCAAAATTACTGCATACATAAGCCATGTCTCACACACATGAGACTCTTCTCATAATGTTGAGTGCCTTGCACGTGATGATATTCCCAACCTTCATCATGGACTTACATTCCATGCCATACCTAGAGAATTCTACCCACAATTCACATTTTCACTTAGCCAAATAATGTTAGTTTTGTGTGCATAATTTCCTTTCAATATATTATTTACAACATCCATTAGATTGGTTCCAAAACCATCATATAATCAATCATTCAATTATTTTATTTGCATGACATACAATTGAAAGGAATCCGTCATTTCATTAGATATTCATTTAATATAATCACATTTGTTCTAAAGAATTCATATGGCTTAGAATTTTCATGTCCACAAATAAAATTATCTCAGGGCTAAGAGTTTCGTATTCACTCTCTTCACTGAGATATCCATCCCAGAATTTATCATCAATCAGTTTTCCCACCTCACTTTCTGTGGAAGTGATAGATTCACACCACTCACTTCAACACTTAATAACTTCTTATAAGCATTAACAATCATTGCATTTCAAGAAAATTATTCATTCTAAAGCTTGTCTTACACAAGCATGCATGCATTCAGTGTATCAAACATATAGATTACTAAATTTTCAAAAATCGTTATCATTTCAAATGTAACCATACCGCTATCTATTCCACCAGGTACTTTATAATGGGCGTGCATTTACAAATTATAATAGTTACAATTCATGTTGATGTGCCTTAATACCACTCTTAGCATCATTCATCTCCTTAGCAATCCATATCAACTAAGAGAAATCATACATGTAAGTACATGATACCATTTATAACACTCATCACTAGGTGATGAAATTTTTAATCACACATACCATCCATTCCATCAATGCATTATTAATCATAATTTTTTATCATGTGAATGTGTTTCTCACTCTTTCCTCTGTTTTTCATCATGATAGCTCACTCACGCACATATTATTAATATTTTTATCAACTCTTGAGCTGGCAACTTCCCACCTTTATCATCCTTAAAGTAGTGCATTCATGCAATTCACGCATTCAAGTGAAGACATATCAGAAAGATACAACTTAGACTAAAGGAATAATACCCAATTCCTTTACCTTTGGCTTTAACTTAGTTGATTTCTATACTTATATGTTGTCATCACTATGATAATTTAGTTGATAATTTTTTTCCCAAGAAAATCGTCTCACTCCTTTTTAACTTCTTGACAAGCTTCTCCTTTTCATTTTCCTTAAGACTCTTTTCAATGGTTGAAGGCACTTCTGTTGCCTCAAATCCTATTTCCAACAAAGGATCTTTTAGTATAAAATTCCTAAGAATAGTCTACATATTTTCCTAATTCACAATTTCTTGCACACATCATTTGTTAGTCAAATCAATTAAAACATGTGCCTCAACACTTCTAAATCAACGACCAATTTTACTTTATTTACAAGCACTCATTTCATTTGTTTTTGACATTTCGTTTGTGCATTCATGTCTCAAAAATCAATCAAGCATTCTTAAACTCAAACTATTACACATTTTAACCTTTTTCATTTTAAAGAGAAGGCATAGTAGCCAATTACACAAAATAATTTCAAGGGGACTCCACAATCCAATTTTTCATATCAACCCAGTTAAGCCTTCTGTAGATGATTAGTAATTATTCAAATATGTCAACTTGAGGCAAATATGCATTCAACTCAACAAGGAAAAATTTCCATGTATGTCTATAACTCTAGCTTATTAAACATATGCAACACATTTTATTAAAATTTTCTCGTAATTTTCAACAGATTCAACATCCTAAAGTATTTCTTGTAATAGTCCAGGGGTCCCTCCCCCTTGCACTCTTATGCATACAAGTGTCTCAATCATAGGCTATATCAATACCATTATCTTTTTATTTTGATAACAATTTAAGGAACAATTGCCTTCATTCAAGCATTCATTACTTTTATCATTACACGATTACATCCATCTTGACAAAGTATTTCCATAGTCGACCCAAGGGACCATCATTCCATACAACCTTTCATGTTGTATTTAGCATAACCCTATCACGATCAAACCACTAAATCTTCTTTCATCTGACTAACACTTTCCTAACTATCCTTCACATCATCTCTATGTAAAATTTGCACTTCAAAAGATATTTGTTCAACTTTATATATCAAGCCATATTTTTTCCTTAAGTATAACTACAACATGTCCATTTTATTATTTTTAATGACTGGAAATCACACATTACAACCTCATGAAAATTTTGTAAAATTTTAATTCAACTTTGAGAGCCTTACCCTTACTCTCAACAATATTAGGACATTCATCACTCTAATGACTAACATTCTCTTGGTTTCTTTACATCATCTACATGAAATTATTGCACTTATGAGAGAACACATTCATAGTAATACCTTAGGTTCTCATTCACATATCAAGGACAAAACCAACCTGACCTTAATATCCTTCCATTATCTTTTGGATAGTAAGTCTCATAGCCCTCTCACAGGCTTTCTCCTTTTGAAAATCAAAGCATATTCAAAAGATTTTCCATTGCTCTAATTGAAAACCACATACCCAAACTTACCAATACCCTTTCCTCTTTTGTGAAGAAATGTGGTACACATATCAGCCTCTCTCAATTTCCAAGTTAGCACTTATACCATCTTTATTTAAGTAAATTATCATCTATATTAGGCATACATCTTCATATATGGTCAACATACCACAACTTGACCTTGCTGGAAATAGGCTTACCTACTACTCCATACTGACATCAACATTAAAGCCATTTCCATGCATTTTACAAGGTACTCAAAGGTACTTTCAAGTATTCTCTACACACCTTCATATGCTCATACACAAACATACTCATGTGTATTACCTCACACATGATTCCTTCAATCATATTTAAAACAAATCAAAATTATAGGGTTTACTTTTCCGCGTACACATTCCATAAACACTATAATCCTTGCCAAGATAGTCCTTCTCTATCACACTTGCATCCATAGCCACCATGTGCCACACATCCTCTCACTCAGGCAACCCAAAAAATGTCAAATCTGCCCAAAACATATCATGTAGGTCTTTTTTTGCTTAACAATTTAATTGATCCATGCATTTTAGCTAATATAATCAGGAACATTATTTTCCTAGGAATGAATTAACCACACCCATATTCCATGATCTATAAAATTCTTATTCCATTTGCTCAAGGCATCATACCTTGACCATCTAGGACACTTATCCTGGAACCATAACCAAGGCATTTTAACTTAGGTATGTCCATTTGTACACAAGGTGCAAGGACTTCTCTCATCCCCAACATAATCAACTTTAGCCACATCATCCCTCAAAAAATGAAATCCTTTCAAGAATATATAAGTATCTCCACTTCCATAACATCCATTCTATCAATGCATTCCAACATTTCTTTAAACAAGGGCATCCAAAACTACCCACATACACATATCCATAGGCATGCAAGTGCACCCACTACAATTTCCATATTTAATTATACTTTGTTGATACCTAGATAAACATCATTCACAGGATTCCATGCTCCCTTAAACAACTTGCTTCAAGGTACCTTTTCTAGAGTAGGACTCTCTTTCTCACAGAGCAATCTTTCCACATAATTGCTCCACTTCAAGACACAAGAGATTCTATCCAAGGTCAAGTCTAAGAAATACTATTGTTGCCAAAACATAATATCAAGTTCTATATCTTGCTCCAAATTCATCTTTGTGGTATATTTCTAGGTCTCTAGGAATAGTGTTTGAACCATAGCTTAGATACCACTCTATAGCACACCCAACCTTATAAGTCACTTTAAGGAGGCAGAGGTTATAATTAATTTTCTTTTAATCATTTCAAACCCAACTTCTAAGGTGTCCATCATCTTCTACTCGCTAAGAGATTTCTAACGATACAAAATTTGTCTCATTCTAGATCTAGGACACCAAGTTATGACCTTTGGAAGCTTTTTATACAAGTGCCATGTCAATATATATGTATATTTAATAGACGAAAGATGATGTCGCAACTAGTGCCATGTGTCACCTCAAGGGTGTTTCCTTGCCAACATCCATTACCACCTGGCCCTACTAAGTCATCCCTTACCTTCCTTGTGAATTATTTTCTTTTATATACTTACTTGGAAGACTTTTACTTTTACTTGGAACCTTTATTCTCTTATTCTTGTGCTGAGAGCTCTCCAACCCAATATGGTAGAGATGTTGTAATGTAATGTTTAACATTTTCACTAAGTCAAATTACAAAATAAAATAAATAAATTTGTAAAAATTAAATTAAATAAAAATATTAATGTAATGTAATCTAAAGGAATTGTCTATATGTGAGACTCTTTGGAGTTTTTGACAAATTTCTGGATGAAATTTGACGAAAAATTTTGTGGTGAATCTTGATTTGGGTTGTTTAAAATGGGTTTTTGACTGCATATATGGATTCAACACCCTCAAAAACCCCTGGGGCACTTTGATTGTGAAGAGTTCATCTGTCAAACTTGTGATTTCAATGAATCCCTATTAGATTCTAGACACATTAGATCGGAAAACAATTTGGAAAACTTTTCAAAAAGTCTCACTTATAGACAACAGTCAAAATAAAATAAAAATAAAAACAACGAAATAAAAATAGCCATATAAAAATAAATAATAATAAAATTCAATGGTCCATTATATTGCCCCATGGTATTCATGTAGAATGTAGCATATTTAAAGGGGGGAATTAAACTAGATTAGATCCATCTCAACTCCTAATCTACCAAGCATTGAGAGGGATCAAATTTCTTGATATGCAAACCCCTTTTAGAGTGAAAATAGATTTGATCCCTCTTGGCGCTTGGTAGATCTGGAGTTAAGATGGATCTAGGTTGGTTACCTCAAGTCCACTTTAAAAAATAGGACCAAATTACAAACAAGATAATAATAATTTATTACCCACTTCTTGGCTTCATTCACTATAAATTTTATAATTCATTATTTATGTCCAGCTTAGAATACTCGGACCAGTTTTCCATTTATTTTAATACTTCTTTTTCACCCCGCTTCCAAATTATATAATATTTTAATATCCACTTGTTGGGGGTGGGGAGAGCTCTTTGGCAATACTTTTCAACTTCATTAATTACCGCACATTTATTCATACTTAACCAATTTTCCTTTTTGGGACATGCAAATTACACCACCCATACATAGTTTTCTAATTATCCTATATTTGAGGGCGTTGAAAAAATCTAGTGCAAAGACTTACCCCAACATGGGTTATCCTAACTTAGTATAATTTTCACTAAGACTTTCCATATAGTCTTATTTTTTATTAACGAAGTAGGTCATTATTTCACGGGGAAAGGAGAAAACAAAACCTTACCTCACAAGCATAAATTTCACATAAATTATTATCTAGTAAAAATATGAAAATTTGGACACCAAAAAAATATAGGGGAAAAGAACAAAAATTCCACTAAATGAGGGAGAAGGTTAACATATATTTCCACTTAAATTGGTATAATGACCACTTCAAATATGTGAACTAAATGAGGGAGAATGTCTTAACATAGCTTTCCACTTAATTTGGCATAATGACCACATCAAATATTTTCATGTGAAATACATCATATTTGATAAACTCTTTAAATAATAATTGATTTGAATTTAAGCCTAATTATCTACTTTAGACCTTAGATTTGTCTTGATCATTTCTCCCCCCCAAATAAATCATACAACCATGATAAGTATTAATTCATTAACAAAGGACATATTGTGCCTTAACTTCTTCTGATATCTTTGACAGGACCCTAGACATTTCACCCAACACTAATTAGGATTTTATTATAGTGAAAGAGAATATAAAATAAACCTTCTAAATTGTCTAAATACATTTAGAGATCATATTACACATGTTTGCATGCATGAAAGTAACTATCACTAGGTACAATAAAATAAAGGTGCAGTGGTTTTTCTCATTGGTGATACAATTTCAACCTAGATAGTAATTTTTTGTTGTTTAAAATACATTTTTGAATGCATAATTCACCCAACAATAATTAGGATTTTATCATAGTGAAAGAGAATATAAAATAAACCTTCTAAAATGTCTAAATACATTTAGAGATCATAGTACACATGTTTGCATGCATGAAAGTAGCTATCACTAGGTACAATAAAATAAAGGTGCAATGGTCTTTCTCATTGGCGATACAATTTCAACCAATATAGTAATATTTTGTTGTTTAAAATACACTTTTGAATGCATAAATTTATTCAACTCCCTAAAAAAATCTTAGGGCACTTGAATTTTATAAAGTAAACAAATTAAACTCAAAATTTTAAAATTCTCTTAATTTTGGTTAAAATTAACAAGAAAAAAGGACCTAAAAAGGGTCATTCGTCTAATAGTCATACTACATGTAAAATAAATACAAATGGCATTTATGAGATTCGTCCAAATGGCTCTTAAACTTTATGACAACTCAAAATCTCATTAATCTTTATGACAGCTCAAAGGTTCTTTAAGCTTCCCAATTTGAACATTGGATATGTTTCATGGCGGTAAATACAAATGGCAATTTTAAGATTCATCCAAATGGCTCTTAAACTTTATGACAACTCAAAATCTCTTTAATCTTTATGAAAACTCAAAGGCTCTTTAAGCTTCCCAATTCGAACATGGTATATGTTTCATGGCGATACCCATAAATACTCACTATACATTGATTTAAAAGCTCTAAAGGGCCAAAATTAATTTTGTAGCAAATTTACACGCTTCGTGAATTTATCAGTGATTTCTTTAATTTCTTAATTCAAATGTTATATGAAGACCTTTCCAACTAAGTCTTATCTCTAAAGCACTGATAATCCAAGCATTACTCATGTTAAAGAACAAATTGCATTTAGAAATTCATAATCAATCCCCTTTTAGAGGGAACATTCAATGTTCACTCTTTGAAGAGAAGGCCCCATCCCTCTCAAATGTGCTCTCCAAAGCATAAACATCATTTCATCCTTCCTCCAACTCACAAAAAAATCACAATCAATCAGGTCACATGTAGATTTAATCAAAAGAGACACGGCGTGGGCTTTTAGCATGGGCTTTCTTTGATGGAGCTTCTCAAGGAGCTCTCAAGTGATCACTTATCTCTTTTTCCAACTAACATTGTGAATGAGACTAGAAATTTTTGTGAGCTCATGGTCCTAAAACTCACTCTACATCTAGCTCAGGAAAAGGGCATCTCTCATTTATACATCTATGGTAATTTCCTATTAGTGATTCAATGGATGAATAAGGGCTTCAACATTAGAATTTCTCCTTGATCCCTCTTTTTCAAGATATTTAAAATGGTTTTAAAGATTTCTCCTATATATTTCTCAACCATATCTTCTTCTTCTTATTTCCATGTAACAAAGCACCCCACCCTTCACCTTTTAAGCAAGGGTAGGATATTTTGTATGGTTTAAGGTCATCCCTCATTTACACTTAAAGTCATACTAGACAACAATCAAATTTCTCCCCTAGATTTGAACCCATGATCTCATACGAGTAAGCACATGTTTTTAACCATTAAGCGCACTCACATTATAATTTTTTTAATTAAAAAACCACTATTTAACTTTCAATTAACTTTAATTACTCTCAATTAACTATAATAAGCATCATTTAATGATTTTTATCTTTATTTTTTTTTGTTGATAAAAGAATTCCATTATATTAACATGAATATACTATGTATATATTGGTTTTCAACGGCTCTTCTTACCTCATTCCAACTGGATTTGTTGGCGAGGAGAGTCAGAATTAGTGCATAAGATTTTGCAATTGGCCCTTTATTCCTGATGGGCTTAGAAGCCATACATACCAAAAAACGAGAAAAATGAGCAAACAATCAGTCGACTGCATGTCAAGGTGGTGGATGGGGAGGCTGCATAGGCTGAACTAATACTAGAGGCCCATGTCGTTCATGTATATGAAAGTTGATGTTCTCCATACATGCCTTTAATTCTTGCAGGTGGTCATCAGTCTGCCTTTGGCTTCTGCGTACATTGTTGAATTGCTCCAGAATATCTGACTCACTATACTGAATGACATTCATGTAGGCCACGAGCTCATTTCTGTCTTCATATCTATGTGCACGAAGGATATCCAGGTTGGCTTGGATTCCCCGCAATTGATATGCAATCGAGTCAAGGGATGGAGGTTGGACAACATGTCTAGGTGAGTGAGTCAGATCTTGAGAAATCTCACCCACTCTAACCATGTTATTTGAGTCTTCCTCGCTGGAGGAGGTATCCCTGCCCGCACGTGCCTCTGGTCTTCCTTATTGTCTTCCCCCTCTGCGGGGTCGTCCTCATTGTTGAGGCATCCCTATATACAAGAAAATACCCAAACCCCAATAATGACACTATCAAATGTGCCCTTAAAATTTTCAACTAGACTCCTACTCCACATGGCCCCCGACAACTAGGCTAGATAGCGAAGAGCCAATAGGGCTAAGGAAGAGGAAGCTCATGGAACTCACAGAGACCGAAAATTATAGGGGGTGACAAAATCTTCTTCCCGACTCAAACCTAAATGGCTAGGGTTTTGAAGACTCCAAAAACTTTCACCGAGTTCCCGTTTTGGACAATTCCACCACCCAAATTCTTCGCCAACGTAGACTTGACTCACAGTAAAATGTCGAAACCCAGACTGACTAGAGACACAATGGGTCAACTCAGGAGACAGGCTATGAGTTTTATTGCACACTAGAACATAAACAAAAGCAATTACAGACCTCGAGGGACCAATACCTTATTTAAACCATGACATTAGCTTAATGATTGGATAGAGAGATAGAGAAGGGCTAGTGAGGAATTCATTCTCACAAAAGATGCCTAATTCAAAACTTTATAGGGGCGACTTGACTGTAGCCGATGAGAGACACCAAGAAGGATACCAGTTCTCCCTACCCTCCCTTGCCCAAATCCTTTGCCAAATACACTAGCAGGGGAAGTAGAATACCTAATATTTGAAGCTCGCTACATTGGATGAAAGAAAATAACGATGTGAGACAATGTTCATACCTGTAGCTAACACCAAGCCTAGAAGAAAAAACCCAGGTGATGAAGTTAAGTGCCAGGGTCCTAGATAAATGCCCGAGAACAACACGGGACATTGAAGCCATCACCATTTCTTATCCCCATGATCCAATGGCCTTTCGACTTTCTCCGCAAGCCTTCTTGGCAACTCTGACCATGAAAAAACTCCCTGGAGCCCCTACTCATCTCCCACATCACAAAACCACTTACACTGCGCAACATTTGCATTATAACAATGCCTAGGGCCTCTAGAGACTTCTTTAGCCATACCAGCTACCCATAATGTCTTTAATGACATAACTCATGTTTGATGTGTCATTGGGGGGGAGGGGTGGGGCTGTAAGGGTTCCCAGGACCCCGTTTTCCAAAGTTTGATCACCCCCATCATGGGGTCATTTAACAAATTGAAAAACTTAATAGCTTTCCATTGAAAATGATTTCCTAATTTATGGGAATTTAAATTATAAAAGATTACTGCCAATGCTTTTTGCCCTTTATAAGGAAGCTAAAAATTCTCCACTTTATCATGGCCAAAATAATCCTATTAAAACACCTATTTAGGCAAAAAAAAGACAATGTATTAAAAATGCTAAATTTATGCTCTTATTATCCATGTCGCAGGCATGGTATAACTTTGCCTTTGACTGCCTATTAGTTTGTCTTTGACCAATTTTTTTTGTCATTTATCTATAATTTAACATTAGGAAATTAATTTTTATTATTTATTATTATTATTTAAAATTTATTTATCTGTCAATTGATTCGTTGAGGTCTTATTATGAGCTTTTTAGTAATTTCTTAATTTATTAGCTACTATTTTTTTTTAGATTTATTTCCCTTTTATTTAATTTTATGATTTTTTTATTTAACTTTTTTAGTTTTTAGAAGTAAAAGGAAATAAGAAAGTCTATGATTTTTTTTTTTTTTACTTTTTGGCGAAAAAAAAAAAAAAAAACAAACAAAACAAAACAACAAAACAAAAAAAACAAACAAAAAAAAAAACAAACAAAAAACAAACAACAAACAAACAACAAACAAACAACAAACAAAAACAAAAAAACACAAACCAAAAAGAAACAAAACAAACAAACAACAAACAAAAAAAAAAAACAAAAAAAACTTATAAGAAATCAATATTATCTGATTTATAAATAATTTGTGATCTAATAATTTTTATTAGAAAAATATTAATTTTTAATTTTCTATTAAAACATAATATATAAATCCATATCCATATAAAATCAAATAATTCATTCAAAGCTGGATGTGAAATTTTAATATTACTATATGGACTTTCATATAATGAAATTAAACATAAATTTTTTTTTTCTAATTATCACTGTTTGTTTTCTATTTACGTAACTCGTGAGTAATTCTTGAAAATCATAATCTCAGTTTATATACATATGGAGTTGCATGCGAGCAAAAAGTACGTGGTCATCCAGTCCACTGATTGTTTGTTTGAAAAAGACTCGCAGAACTTTTCAATTCGGCCTTTAAATAGCCATTGAGGCATTGAGAACATGCTCACAGGAGAAATCTAATCACTACTTGTCGTGATAGTTGAAAAAACTTGGTTTGAAGTAATTCCTGGTGCTCGTGCGATTCGAACTCGCGATTCCCCTTGGCACGAAATTATTATCGTCATGTCTTCTCTTCCGTTTCTCAGTAGGCCTAAGAGCGGCTTATCGACCCCTTTTTTTTTAACATGGTCGTCTACTCTTGTATTATAAAAAACTGTTGTGAGAAGGAGTTGTTACATAAGATGAAAGGAGAGAGAGAGAAAAAGTCCAAAATAGGCTCGCTGTCCTTGACTTCTGAGAGTTGAGCTTAATGAAAATACATTGGAATAGGTAACGGCTGTATTGCCTGACAAAGAGGCCAGCCAGTAGACAAAATTTGCTTGACATTAAGACTGTTTAACCGGGTCTTCCGCCTGGGACTCTTTTTTGCTGACCTTGATAGATTCTTCTGCTTGCATGCTTTGCGCGATGGACTTTATGTAGATAATGGCCTCCTCCAGGTGTTGGCATCTTTCCTTTAGTTGTTCTTATTTTGCCTTCTGTTTCTCGAGATTCTTCCCCTTGGTGCTGCTGTCTGATAGCTCAAGGAGAAGCTGTCTCTGCGCTGGAGCTTTGCTGTCGGCCTCGCTTGATGAGGAAGGGCTAGTCCCGAAGATGAAGCAGCCAACAGATGGGGGGATAAGCGCTCGGGAGGCTTTTGCTACTGAGGGCGGTTCGATTCCTATCAATACCTACTTTGAACCACGTCTGAGACAGATTGCACAGAGAAATGCTGGGAAGAGCTGAAGAGGTAGGATGGATATAAAGAGGAGAGGGAGGCCTGTCATGATGAGAGATCCAGATATTTTTATTGGGGAGGTCTAGGAGCGTTTCCTGAACGATATTCTTGTTGCAATCGGTGAGGGGAAGGAGGGGACGTTTACCAGCATTTGGATGGAGAGTGGCGCGCGTGAAAAATAGGTGCTTTGCGCTGATGTCTAGGGCGTAAGGTGAGGAGAGCATGGAGGAGGGAGCGTGATTGAGATCGAGGTGAGATTGGCTTCCAGATTGACTGAGGGGAGGACGGGTTCTGAAGGCGCTGGGCCGAATGTCTCGATGATTGCTGAGTCTGCTAGGGGATTTCCTTAGCATAAATCTTGTCATTCTCACGCACTTGTCCTTGCTGTCTGCTGACAGCCTTTGTTGCTAGTTGATCTGCATTTGCGTTGTTTTCTCTTAGGATGTGAAGGAAGGTTGGGTCTCCCAGCTGTCTAAGGTTGTCATGAATCCTAGTCTTGATGTTGTTGAGCCCTTCCTTTTTAAAATTTCTGCCTGAGACCATAGCGCCAATAATAATAGGCGAGTCCCCCAATATTATAGCATTCCTGATTCCCAGTCTGGACAGAAGAGAAGTCCCTAGGAAAATACTGTAAGCTTTTGCTGCATTGTTGGAGGCGCTCCCCAGGCCCCATTCGTAACTGAGGATGCTTTTCCCGTTTTGGTCTTTGATGATGCCCCCTGCACCGGCTTTTCCGGGGTTGTTTTTCGAAGCACCATCGAAGAGAAGAACAGGGCGCTTCTGATTTGAGATCCACTGTTGAACCTCTTCCTTGGAGCCTCTGAGCTTCCAATTTGGCCTTGCTTTGTTAATTGGAGCCAGAGAAAGCTGGGTTTGATTGTGGATGAGACTAAATTTGCTATACCAATCTCTCTCTTCTTGGAGCCAGTTCGTTTGATCTGGAAAGGCTATGTAATTGGCACTGATGGATTCAGAGATGCTAGCTATTGTCTTTGCCAATATACTAGCCGTGTTTGGCTCTTTGTTGTTAAAGACAAAATTGTTTCTTGCTAGCCAGAGATGCCAGCAAAGGGAGGCAGGGATGCATTTCCATACCCGGATGAGATTGTGCTTGCCTTTCCTGGTGTAGGGGTAGCTGTTCATCTAGTTTTTCTGAAGATTGGGAATCTGATCAAAGCTTTCTCGAGATTCCATGGGGCTTATCAACTGTTTCCAGCAATGGTGTGTTAAGGGGCAGGCTAGGAAGATGTGTTGAATGGACTCCTCCTCTGCTCGACAGAAGCAGCAAATTGAAGGACCCTGTATTCCTTTTTTCCTTAAGTTCTCAGCTGTGAGGGTTTTTCCCTTGAGGAGTGTCTAGTTGAAGTATTTCACTTTGGGAATGCACTCAGTCTTCCAAGCCACTGCATGCAGATTCCTCTTTGCTGCTGGGGATAAGTTTTGGAGCGATTTATAACCTTCTTTCACTGTGAAATTTGATGAGCCCCAATTTTGGTACAATTTGGGCTCATTTTGGCCTATTTTACTTGCTTAAACCATTCATCTTTATTTGCTTATGAAAGCATTTCTTAGTTTATTCATGTTGTTTGTAGGAAGAAGGTTAGACACTTTATCTACGTGACTAATGCATTATGATTCCAGGTTTTGGCATTAAAAAGGAGCAAGAGACAACGAAAAAGGGGATAAGGAGACAATAAGGTGGCACTGCTGATTTTGTGGAGAGATGTCCACGACCTTGGGACATTCCTCGTGATTCCCACCAAGAACTCTGAGCTCCAATCCATCTCCCCTCCGAGCTCAAGAAGCAGCCAGCTTCTTACATGAGCAACAGTTTTTTTATCAGTCTCCACATGGTGTACAAGGTCTATCGACAATTGCCTCAGTGAGGATGTTTGAATTCGGACCTCTGAGATATTTTCGTTTTATAGCCTCGGCCCACCATGATCCTTTGTTTGAGAGAATTTTCCATATCAGTTTGAGCCCCAGGGCTTGATTTGAGAGATTTGGGAGTTTAATGGAGAGACCCCCTTTTTCACAAGGGAGGGTTACCTGATCCCACTTTACGAGACTGAATTTCTTGGTCTCCTGCTTTCCTCCCTGCCAAAGAAAGCTTCTCATGATGAGTTCCAAATGTTTATGAACGCTGGCCGGCGCCATGATGACAGCGTACTGATAGATTGGGAGAGCTGAGAGGACAGCCTTAATGAGAATTGTGCGACCTTCTAAGTTGAGCCAAGAAGCTCCCCAGCCTTGAAGGAGGCCTCTCATCTTTTCAATATGTTTTGTCCAGACTTCAGACTTGACGGATTCCTTAGCCAAAGGCAGTCCTAAATAAGGGAAAGAGCTCCAATTTCTTTGAACCAGAATGTTTAAAATCAAGGATATTCTTTGTTGGATTTGGGGTGGAACATTCCAAGTATAAATTCTGCATTTCCTATTGTTCAGTGTACCCCCAGAGGCTGAGAGGAAAGCGTCCAAAATTCTTTTGAATCTCCTTGCCATTAAGCTGGAGGCTCCACCTATTAGAAGAGTGTCATCTGCGAAAAGCGAATGATTTACCTCTTTTATCCCTTTTTCTATACAGATTCCCGGTATCTCTTTGTTATTGCGGAGTTGATCAAGATGGGTGCTCAGGGTCTCAGCCATGATAATGTAGAGGAATGGAGAAATGGGACAGCCTTGTCTCAGCCCTCTAGAGCTTCTGAAATATTTGATGGGCCTGCCATTAATCAAAGGTGCAGTCTAGGGATTGGAGATGCACCCATTAATTATGCTGATGAAGTTGCTTGAGATCCCAAATTTCTTTAGAGCTGCTGTTAAGAAGGATTGGTCCACACGGTCGAAGGCGTTGGCCATATCCATTTTGATGATGATTCCTCGTTCCCCTCTGTTGTTACTGCTGTGGATGGATTCTTGTATGAGGATGACATTCTCTGTTATTTGCCTGCTTGGGACGAAACCCCCTTGATTTTCAAATATTAGAAGGGGAGGACTTTTTTGAGTTTATTTGCAAGGATTTTTGTTATAATCTTATAGGAGACATTACATAAAGAAATGGGCCGAAACCTGTCAAACGAGAGGGGGTTTTCTTCCTTGGGGATCAGGGCAATATGTGAAGATTTGGTGTTCTCGCCCAGCTTGTGATTTCTGAAGACATTCTTTATCATTCGAATGAAATCTTTTTTGATAGTTTCCCAGTGCTGCCTATAGAAGGCCACTATGAATCCATCCGGCCCCGGAGCCTTATCTTGCTACATACTGAATGTTGCTGTGCGAATTTCCTCTTCAGTGATATCTTGGTCTAGCTCTTGGTTATGCTCCTCTGATAGTTTGCACTCTATTTTACTGAGAAAGTCTGCGCTATCCGTTTGCTGTGGTGCTGCTGTAAGGAGGGCCTTAAAGTGATTGTGGGCAGCATCTTTGATTTCTTCTTGGTCCTTCACCTCTTTCCCATCGACCTCAATTTTGTCGATTTGATTCCCAGCTCTCCTAAGTTTGATGTTATTGTGGAAAAATGAAGTGTTCTTGTCGCCGGCTTTCAACCATAGGCAGCGAGATTTTAGTCTTTGTTCCTCCTCCTCTAATCGATTTTGTCTGAAAAGTTCTTTGTAGAGATTTTTTTCCTACTCTAAATCTTCTTCTGAATAATGGGTGGACTCTTTGTCATTGTGCCACCATTCCATCTTTGCGATCAGGTCTGTTTTTTTTTTCCTTTCAGCATTCGCCACTTCCTTTTCCCATTGCTTAATGACAACCCGGAGGTGTTTTAGTTTTGTTTCCCAGACAAAATGTGGCGATCCGATGACTTCCTTGTCCCATTGATTTTGAATGAGGGCACGAAAATCCTCTTGGAGGTCCCAGATTTTATTATATTTGAAGGGGAGAGGCCCCAGATTGCGCTCTTTGACCAGGTTGAGGATCACTGGCTTATGGTCCGATGCTGAGGCGTGGATTAAGTAGCTCTTAATGGACTGATGGTTTTCTGCTATTCCTTCCTGAATTAGAAACCTGTCCAGTCTTTCCTTAACATTATGAGAGCCTGATCTTTTATTGTTCCAAGTATATTTGCCGTTTGACAAGGGAGTGTCTAGCAGATTGTATGACTGAATGATGGATTCTAGCTTATCCCGAGAAGTGTCTGCATGAAAGTTTCCCCCAAATTTCTCTTGCGCGTTTCTTATGACATTCATGTCGCCCCCAATGATTATTCTGCTGTTATGGATGGTGAGGAGGTCTGCCTCTATTGTGTTCCAGCAGCTGATTTTGTCCCTGTAGTGATTTGGGGAATATATGTTGTAGATGTGGAAGACTTCCTGAGTGCCTTTGTTTTTCATATCTGTTCTGATCCACCAAGGGCAGAGGTATGAGTGAATAATTTCCCAATTATTCTTGTTCCAAATTGTTCCAATCCCACCTGAAGCGCCATCTGAGCTTATTGAAAGGCCTGTGAAGTTTTTGAAGTGTTGTAGTTGCTGTTGGAAATCTTGTTCCGTGATTTTGGTCTCCTGGATAAGGAGAAGATCTGGGTGTTCCTGATTTAACAAATCCTTTATAGCTTTCCATTTTGAGGAAGAACCCATCCCCCTGCTATTCCAGGAGACCAGGATCATTATTTACCGTTTGTTGGGTGGGATCCAGACTTCTCCTTGGCCTTTTCTCCACTCCCTTTTAGCTTGCCTATATATGAGTCCATAGGTTGTTGTGTGCCCGTTGCCATTTCCTTTGCTGTTGTTTCATCTCTGAGTTCCTTATTTGACTTTCTACCCACTTTCCTTGGGGGATCGATGGGCTGACTGGTTTCTTTAGCTTTGTTTCTGGTGAGAATTCTTTCGATGGTGGGAGGGGGGGAAGGGGGGGGAACGAACGGGGAGAGGCTGCCTGGGGACAGAGAGACGGGGAGAGAAGAAGGTTTCTTCGGCAAGGATTGAAAGGGTTGGAGGAAGGAAGGTAAAGCTGAGTTTTGGAGGTGAGGGGCGGGGTTTGGGGGGGGGGGAGGGGGGGAAGACTGGATTCCAGGGGAGGTTTAGAAGTATTTCCCTGAGTGGGAGAAGGCTTTTTTCCTTTTGACATGTTCCCATGAACCCTCTGCATTTTCCTCAGTGTTCTCTATTTCATTGACTTTTAACTTAGTGCATCTATTTGCGAAATGGCCATACTCGTGACATACCTTGCATTTGAAGGGGAGCTGCTCATAGTCCAGCTGCTGAATGTGCGTCCATTGGTCCACCTTTATCTTTATGGCTTATGGCAGTC
Source organism: Pinus taeda (assembly GCA_000404065.3). NCBI lineage: Eukaryota > Viridiplantae > Streptophyta > Pinopsida > Pinales > Pinaceae > Pinus > Pinus taeda. The sequence continues at coordinate 1,739 of APFE030698205.1, read as the reverse complement.
CTTTTCCTAGGTCTACTTCCACGCAGATCCTTGCGCATGCATGCATGTTCTCCCTTGGTTCAGATCTGTCGATGTATTTTCCGACTGCATTTCCTATTGCTTTGACTGATTCATCCCCCCAGTAGTGAAGCGGCAGATGAGGGAGGCGGACCCAGACTGGGACCGCATTTGGAATATCCATTTCCGGATCGAAGTCCGGAGTCCATCTATTCAAATAAAGGCCTCTTGTATCCATGAAATAAGGTCCATTACGGAAGATGAGGTTCTTGTCTTCCTTCGATTCGAAGAGCAATGTGAAATATCCACGTCCGCAGAATCTGATGGCGATCTTTCCTTGGATCATTGAACTCCAGTTGCGCTCGACCCTTTTTTGGACTGATCTTGGTGAGGGCCAGAGCCCGGTGAACTGGCCTACAAGGCCCCTTTCTGCCAGAGCTATTGCAGATTTCCTTGGCAGAGCAGGAGGAAGATTGACCTCCGGGATTTCGTCCAGTTTTTTAATAAACTTTGTTACTGAGGGACGAGGTCTTTCATCTGTAGTTTCAGAGAAAAGGGATGCAAAAATTTCTTCTTGATTCTCAGTGACTAGGGGAGGGGGGGCGGACCCTGCCATTGCAGGCCCGCTGGAGACAAAAGGAAAACAAAGCGGAGGGAGGGAGGGACCCCGAAGGCGGGAGTCCGGGGAGGAAGCGAAGCACAGGAGAAGGCGAGGGGCGCAGCCCTGCCAGGCAGGGCCTGAGGGCCGAAGGCAGGCGCGGGCGGGAGATTCAGATCGCCAGCCCTGAGATTCCCTCGATCATCATCCGGCTTATCGACCCCTTTAGTCGTAAAGGTAACGTGGTTTTCCTCTCATCTCTGTTATGTAATTTTATTGGGCTTGCTGGGATTTTATGTACAGGCTAAAGGATTTGGGTATGATAGGGTTTGTGGGATTTTATCGCGCTTTCTGGGATTTTATGTACAGGCCAAGGGATTTGGGTTTGATAGGGTTTGTGGGTTTGTCATGTTTTAGTGTAATAGTTCTTTCTATATTTTAATTTTATTAGATTTAAGGGTTTGATGGGATTTGTGAGTTTGTTATGTTAGTATAAATTTCAATATTTTGTTCTATTTAAGGGTAAAAAGGAGATTAAATAAGGAGAATTGAGGATTTTTATTTTTTATTTTTAGTTAAATATTTTGGATTTTTTTTAACTAATATTTTTGGGGTGTTTTTAAAATTGAGTTGGTTTCTGGCTTGGTTTTTTTTTTTGTATTTTTTCTGGAAGGTTTTTTAAATTATGAGAATATATGGCTAGGAATATGAGAAATGGAATTTCTCTGTTAAAATTGGGATCATCAAAGGTTCTAGAAATTTGGCTCAATTATCTTATATGAATTTGGTGCCTAGATTAACTATAACTTTAACAATAAATATATATATATATAATTAATATTACTCAATACAACTTAATGCTTTTATTTCCCGAACAATAAATTTATAAGACTACCGCTCAGAGAGAAGAATAAAGTAAATTCATAGTTATACAGCTCCAGACATAAAATTTCAGAATGCAGCACTTAGAAATTCTGGCAACCCAATGTGACCATGCGTTGTATTCTTCCTTTTTAGCTTTATTTTTGTTCCTGTCCATTTCATTGCAAGCTGTTTTAATTTTTTTATATTGTGTTTTTCCTGGTTGTAGTCTAATGTCATATTTGCAGGATTGTTTTTATTTCACTAAATTGCACAATGTATT
>APFE030698200.1:276698-296605 GCA_000404065.3 Pinus taeda | reverse complement strand
ATTAATAATCTTAAATACCCATAATAATTATTAATGTGGTTGATATAAGTTTACCAGTAGTCTATAACGAGACTTTTTGAAAGTCTTTCCGGTGAAATTTTCCGGTCAAAATCCGGCTGTAATTCATTGGAATCCCAAGTTTAATAGCTAATTTCTGCACAATCAATGGCTCCCGGGGGTTTTCCAGGGCGCTGAATCCAAATATGCAGTTAAAAAACCATTTTAACTGCTAAAAATCAAGATTTAACCTCATTTCTTCCACCGGATTCCGTCACCGGAATCTCCAAAAAGTCGCATTATAGACAACTCCATAAGTTTATCCGTGTATATCAACCACATTGTAAAATGTGTTAGTATATATGTTTCATATACGCCTATCAGCCTTTATCAATCACATTGGTAAATGTGGTTGTGTTAGTATAGAACAATTGACAAGTTTTACAAAAATGTAACCATAATTTTGTCAATCAAGAAATAACTAATCTTTGAAAGAAAAATGTTAGTCAAAATAACTAATAATGTACTCATTAAATTCATTTTGTTTGAACCCCAAGGGGGTCAGCATAAAAATACAATTGAACTATAGAGCAAGATAATACGACCAACAAGCTCACAAATACTCGGCTATGTGAAAACCAACCTGGGTCTATTGAGGAAACTTGAACTCATTTTATTTACAACAAAAAAAGTTAAGAGAAATAAGTGATAAAATAACGACTATCGAGAGGAGAACTAAAATCACGACAATTCAATTTAGACACAATTTAAATAGCGTTTGGGGTAGAAACCTTCGAGAAGCATAACATGACTCTACCCCTATGCAAAGTACTAGGAACATAAAATTTGGTCTAATCATATTGAAAAATTAAATTATATCAATATAAAGTTGCATAAGGAGTTTTAGTTTTGAATATGGGAGTGCGAGTGCGAGTGTGAGGTGGACCGCACAGGCGACCACTGTGCTGCGTGCACGTTCCCATGGCGACCAACCAGCAATCTCCCCACGTCTAACCACCCCGAGACAGCTGGTTTCCGCTCCATTGCAGGTGACCCTCGCCCATCAACATGTCCGATACCAGGTTTGACAACTGTCTTACTACTACGCTACCTTCGTCCTATGTTTTCATCTACTTAATCTCTGAACTCGCTGGTGTTCCGTTTTCGGGCACTCTCGCCTGTCGCCCCTCTGTGGGCGACTCTCTTCCTCATCTCTATGCTTTTACTTCATTTAGCTTTTGTTACTGCGTCACACGGCCGCTCTCTCCCATGAATGCCGTCCCTGCACACAGTGGTTGCTTGCGTGGTTTAAGGTCCGTATCTCGCACTTGTGCTTAATATCTCTATTCTTTTTCTGGTTCTAACCTTTAACTAGACTTTCATTGCTGGCTCTTTTTCATATGATATCGTTATGTTTTTTAGGATCTAAAGGCTAAACACAGCTGCCATTGCTCTGGATTGCTCATATGATTTTTTAAGTCATTAGGCTGTTTTTCGTCTCCATAGCTCTGGACCTTTCAATCCAGAGCTCTTGTTTTACCTAACCATGAATTTGTTTCAGCTCCTTAAGGCGCAATTTTCTATCTAAAAACCATGTAAGGATATCAGATTCAAGCTCGGAAATTGGTGGTGCATCTTTCAGCTATACTGCTGCTGTTTCACATGCTGCTCTCCCCCTGCCATCTAGCCGCCCTCCCGCTGCTTTGGTGCCGGATTACATTTTTCCGACGCTGGTTTTTTCATTCAAAATCTCCGCCTGGACTTGTCCTTGCCCCCTCTATGTGTTACCTGCCATGCATTTACCATTTTCAGCCGTTCTCCTCTCCCTTTTTGGATAATGGCGGCCTGATGACGTCTCTTTTTGCCTTTTTTATCCCATCCCGAGACTATCTATCCTGTCCCTGACAGATCTCAGCCTGACATTCCTTCTCGACCCTTCCTTTTTCTGTCCTAGCAGTTTTGGCGTCATTTCTGCCTTATCTCTTTCTCCAGGTTCTCTTTCTCTAGACTACTTTTGGCACGTATGGAGGGTGGCTCTGACTCAACCGCCACTGAGGCTCTTATTAAAGCCACATTAGATGCAGAACAGGCCTAGCTGAATGGCTCTAATGGCGCGGACTGGCAAGATACTCTGTACGATGTGGCCATCAAACCATCCTGTGCCACCACAGACCATCCTCTTCCCCGGCGACCCCCTCACAAAACCCACAAGCCTGTCAAGATCACTGCCCCGCCTCCAGCTCTTAAACTGAACTCTGTTCATCTATCCGAGCGCATTGACAGCCTCCAACACCTTGCTCTCATTGGATGCTGGCACTTCCCCACTATGAATGACCCTAATATGCGTCAATGGCTTGCTACTCACTGGAAACCTGTCATTGGATACACCCCTGTCATCTCTAATCTGATGAAAGGATGGCTCTGTTTTCACTTCCTTGCTGCTAGTGACGCCGAGGCCATCTTAAAAAAACCCTGGGTTCACAAGCGCAATTTCCTCGCCCTCTCCCGATGGTACCTTGGTTTTGACCCCTTATGTAACACTCCGACCAACAACCTCATATGGGTGAAGCTGCCAAACCTTCCCCTCGAATTCTGGTCGTAGGAAACTATGGAGGAGATTGGAAATGCGATTGGGCCTTTCGTCTATGTGGACCCCTGGTGCACTGGAGAAAAGGACAAGAGAATCTCGTGGATTCTCATTGAGAAATCTTATCGGGGTGGATATCCCGAGTTTCTGGATATCGATTGGCGAAGCCTCCACATACAATAGCACCTTGATTACTGGGGAATCCCATTCCGCTGTGCTGCCTGTCACCATACAGGTCATCTGCTAAAAAATTGCCCCCACCTACAACACTCTCGCCCTCGCTGCCCCCTTCGCCGCTCTGGCCCCCCCTCCTCATCTGACCTCTCTTCCCGGATCCCCCATTACACACTTCCACGCCGCCTCTCAAACCCCCCATCTACCCTCAGACCCCCCAACCCCATCCCACCCCCCCTCACTCTCTCCCCCCGTCCCCCCTCCCCCCATCCCGAACGACAACCCTGCTGCTATTCCTCCCACCCACTATCCTCAAAGATTTCTCTTTCAACATTTCCCCCATCCCCATTACCTCCTCCTCCCCCTCTCCAGACAAGACCCTTCTCTCACAACTCAAGGGAAAGGGCATCTGTGATTCGGTTACTCTAGCCAACTCCCCCACGTCTTCCTCCATTAACCAACTAGACAGCAACCTTGACATCTTCCTCTCCCGTAAATCCCTTGAACTCGAACCCCTCACCATCCACAAACCCCCTGCTCCCGACTCACCCTTCATCAGCCCGGACTCGGCCAAAAACATCACTGTAAGAAAGAAATCTCGTGGAGGCAGCAGACACTTTCGAGGCCGAACCACTGTCACTGAACACGGCGTCCGGAACCTCTCTCTCATTGATGTTCCCATCCACGACCTCTCTGCTTCACAACCCCTTAGAGAAACTCTGGCTGGCGAGCCTTCCAAATGAATTTCATCATATCTCTGAACATCCGGGGCCTCGGTATTGACCCCAAATTCTTAACGCTCAGGGACTTCTTCCGCTCCTCCCGTCCAAGCATCATCCTCATTCAGGAGACCATGCGCTCACGTGAGGCCTCCCTCAACTACTTCAGAAAGCTTCTTCCTTCCTGGCACATGGTGGCCACAGATGCCGATGGCCTCTCTGGTGGACTAGCGACCCTCTGGGACCCCTCCAGGGTCAAAGCAAAGGCTTACAAATGCTTTGCTGGTATCTTTATTTTTGCTACTGTCAGAGGCATTGGCATCCCTCTGAACATTCTCAATTTATATGCGCCCTACAGAAACAGGGGCCTTTTTTGGTCAAATTTTTTCTCCTCAGCTGTTTTCGAAATTGAACACCTGATTATTGCAGGTGATTTTAACCTCACTCTAAATTCTAACGAATGCTGGGGACCCTGTAGGCACCTCCACTCTCCCGCAGAATCTTTCAAGCTCGAACTTCTCCATCACAATATCATTGATATTGCTCCACGCGAGCTGCGGCCTACATAGACTAACGACAGGACTGGCCACGCCTTCATCGCCAAGCAGATTGACAGAGTCTTAGCTCACGCCAGTGTCATTGATATTCTGGGCATGCCAAGTCTTTCCACAGAAAGCGTCATGGTATCTGACCACCGTCCCATCGTTCTCTCCTGGCTGGACCGCGGCAGAAAAAAGGGATATCCCTTCAAATTTAATTGCACCCATCTTCAAGACCCTGCCTTCAATGGGCTCATCTCTTCTACATGGGCACGGGTTTCTGCTGACCAGCCGTCTCTCCCTCTTTGCCAAAAGCTACAGGCGCTAAAACACTCTGTCAAGATATGGGAAGTAGCAAAAAAAAAACAGGAACTGGCGGCTCTTCTCCTTATTCAACAGGAGATTGATCACATCATGAGGCAGACCGTCAACACTCCCCTCACTTTCGACATGAGGACCTGCATACATTCTCTTGAGGGAAAGAGATCTGCCATCCTCAAGAAGCAAGAGGCCTCTTGGCGACTCAAAAATCGGGCAACTTGGCTGCGCACGGGTGACAAAAATACAAATTTTTTTCACAAATATGCCACCTCACACAGATCCAAGAATGCCATTTGGCAAAACAAGAATGATAATGGCGACATTTTTGTCTCCCAGCTCGACATATCCAGGGAGGCTGTCTCTCACTTTCAGAAACAGTTCACGCGCAGGCAAAATGTTGACTTTCAGGACTTCCTGTGGGGCATTGACTTGGCGCCCACCATCTTTGACGACTGCGCAAACGATGTCCTTTTTCATTCAGTCTCAGAAGAGGAGCTCCTCCGCATCATGAAGTCCTTCCAAAAGGACAAGTGCCCTGGCCCCGATGGATGGACCATCGAGTTTTTTATCCACTTTTTTGACATCTTCAAGGAGGACATCCTTTCCATGGTTGAGAAATCCAGAATTTCTGGCTCCATTCATCCACATACCTCCTCCACGCTGATCCTGAAACGTTCAAGGACTTCCGCCCGATCTCCTTATGCAACATCACTTTCAAGATCATTACAAAGATCATTGCAGAACGTATCAAGGGATATCTGGCCACCTTCATGTCACAAGATCAATACGCCTTCCTTCACGGTAGGAACATCCTGGACGCTGCGGCAAACACTTAGGAATGCCTCTTTTCTCTCCATGCCCGTCACCAGGCTGCGGCAATCATGAAAATCGACCTTCACAAGGCCTTTGACTGCATCGACTGGGGTTTCTTGGAATGCTTGTTGGCCAAGATCGGTTTAAGACCCCAGAACATCCGATGGATCATGGCATGCTACTCAAATGTCAATTACGCCGTTATTGTCAATGGCCTCCCTACCCCTTTCTTCCAGGCTCAACGAGGTCTGTGACAGGGCTGCCCTCTGTCGCCCCTGCTGTTCATTCTTGTAATAAATACGCTGAGCCTTCACATCAACAGAGTTGTGGCCGAAGGACAAATTAAGGCGGTCAATATTTGCCGACAGGTTCATTTATCCCACAACCTCTTCGTAGATGATGTACTCCTGTTCTCCATGCTCTGTCGATCCTCTTGGAACTGCTTTAAGGCCATTCTTGACCATTTCCACAGTGCATCTGGACTCTTCATCAACAAGTCCAAGTCCATGTTATACCACAACGACGTGGACTTGGATACGGTTCAATGGATCGCCCAGCTCTTCGACATTTCATCAGCCCCTCTCTCCCTTGGCCTCAAATACCTCGGGTTCCACCTCAAGCCCTCTGGTTATTCCAAGCTTGATTGGGTCTGGATAACTGAAAGATTTTATAAACGAATATCTGCCTAGGAATTTCGCTATCTTTCCCTTGCTGGCCGGGTCACTCTCTCTCAAGCCGTTCTGCTTCAGCTAGCGGTGTACTGGGCACACTTGTTCCACCTCCCGATCATCATCCTCAAACAGCTGACGTCGATCACTGCCAACTTCATCTGGGGTGGTAGCAAGCATCGGTCCAAAATCCACTTAACTAAAATGAATAGGATCGTTGTCCCAAAACATTTAGGCGGATGGGGCCTAAAAGATCTGCGCACCTTTGGCAGATCTCTCACCTGCAAAACTCTCCACAAGGGTATTTTCGGCACGGGGCCTTGGAGTAAAACGATCCAACTCAAATACCTAAAGGGACGAGCACTGCTATATTGGTATCGCAGAGGCGCCATTGGCACTCGAGGAGGCTCTGCAATATGGCGGAGTCTCAAATCAGTCGAACATTATTTTCTCTCCAAGCTAAAATGGCAGTTACATTCTGGAACACGGATCCTCTTTGGCATCGATCCGATTGCCACCAAGCAAGGCATTTTCCTCCCTGATCACATCATAGCCGCTTTACATCACCTGGGTTTCTTTACATGGGACAAAGTCATCCTGGATTGGAACGGATCCTCCCCTGTTTGGAAGACTGCAGAACAACTCGGCCTGCCGCCTCCTTTATTCCCAGTATGGTCACAGGTCCTCTCGTCTCTGCAGGTATCTGGAATTGCACGCTGCGGTCCTTCTGACCACCTTCGCTGGTTCTCTACCAGCTCCTCTGCCATCATCAGTGTCAAAGATGTCTATTCAGATCTTATCTCCATGCTGGCACCTGTAACTGCCCCGATTTTCCCCTCATCACTTTGGAAATCTGGGTGTCCGTCGAGGATGATTTATTTTGCCTGGCTCCTCTTCAACAACAAGAACCTGACCTGGGACAATCTGAGAAAACGATCCTGGCAAGGCCCCAGCAGATGCTACATTTGTGAAACAGATGAAGAGACAAATCTACACATCTTCTTTTGCTGCCGACTCACGCTGGACATATGGTATGAACTTGCCCGTCTATACAACTTTCCTCATGTTGCTTTCGACACTGTGCAGGTTGCCTTCAACTAGTGGACATCTCAACATGAAAAACGCCGCCCACTCCTCATTATCACTGTGTGGTTCATTTGGCGCTGGCGAAACCACAAAATTTTTGATTCCATAAAAGCTCCCCTCCTCACCATTCTGCCTTGCATATGCTCTCTTTATGACTACATCAGTAACAACACATAAATCAAATGGGCGGCTTACAGCTCTTCTACAGAAAGATCTCAATTCACCGCACCACTCTGGATATTGTTTTCAGATTTTGCATATATGTATTTCCTTAACTCTCTATGATTCCATGACTGGCACAGGTTCTATGAAGCGCCCGTGAGGCACACGATCCACTGAATTTTATTTGATCTATTATATTTCCTTAATATAACATGATGCTTTTTCTTCTGAAAAGTTGCATAAATTATTTTTGAAAATATTTTTCCAGAAATTTTTTTCGATGTTTATTTATTAGTGTAATGAGAAATAAATAATAAGTTATATTATTTTGTAAATTGTAAATATAAATAAATTTAAAAAACAATAAATATACAAATTTAGGAAATGTATTAAAATTGCTTTCCCAATTTTTTCGTTTCATGAAATAAATTTTATCATAACAATGTCACATAAAACATGTTTTTTATTGTCAAATATTATCCTAACATTTTCATAAAGCAAAAAAAATCCTTAATACTATCTAATGTTAATTTTATTCTTATTTAAAATTTAATTTAATTTTCATTTAATATATTAACTTCAAAAATTATAAATAAATCATTTCATAATAAATTTCATCTCAGATCTTTTTCTTAATTTAAAATTCCATATCATCCCTTTTATAATGCCCTTTACATAAAACTAACCAATAATACATACTTGAAATTTAGCTTCCCATAATATTTTATATAAATTAATCTAAAAATTATTTTCGTCTATTATTTATTATTTAATTAATTTTTTTTTTTTTTTTTTTTTAAAGTAATTTTTCCGGTGCCGAGAATAGGCCAGGGTAAGAACAAGTGAAAGTGTTGAGCTAAAGGCGTAGTCTCTTTGCCATCCGAGTTTTGGTCGGACTGCAAGAGAAAGATGCGAAATATGAATACCAGGAAGAGAAGCTCATAGGGCCAAAAATCTTAATCATAATTCCCCACGACAGTATAGCACGTCACTAAACATTTTGTCCTACGTGCGTTTCTTCCAATTTTATAAAGAACTTCGCAAATTGTATCCCGCATGTCATTGATTTTTCAGATGCGGTGCTCATTAACAGTTTCGTTGATATTGAGAAACAAAGTGGAAGTCGTTGATAATGATAAACAGAGAGGCACTAATCACAACTTTAGATGCAGTATTTTTTTTCCCAATTATTGGGAAAAAATCCAAAATCACTCATAGTTGGAAAAAAAGTAAACATAGCTATCATAATTTTTTCTAATTATTGGGAACCCCAAATGGCGGTATTATCACAACTCTCTGTTTTTTTTGGCACATTTGCTCTATTTACCCTCAAGCATCATTCAACGTCTCAACAAGATCTCTGCAAACTTCATTTGGGGAGGCTCGTTCACTCACAAAAAAATACATCTTGCAAAAATGAACGACATATCTTTACCAAAACAACAAGGCAGATGGGGCATTAAGGATCTTCGACTTTTTGGATGCACGCTTATATGTCGCACTTTGTGGAGGGGCATCTTTGGTTGCAGCCCATGGAGCAATCCCATTCGACAAAAATACATGAAGGGCAGAAACATTGAGTATTGGTACATGCAAGGGACAATTGGGCTACAGAATGGATCTGCTATATGGCTCAGCATGAGGAAGATTGAAACTTTTTTCTTGTCTCGTTTACGATGGCGGATATATACTGGCAGTAGTGTCCTCATTGGCATCGACCCCATCATTTGTGGTCTTGGTGATTTACACATACCAAGGGACCTCACCTCTCATCTACAGCGGCATGGTATTTTCACTTGGGACAAACTCATCAAAGAATGGCGCGGCTCAACACCTATCTGGAAGGATGGCCATGATCTCAACCTGCTGGACATATTGGAGGGGAACTGGAAATCGATCAAGGACTCATTATCCCAGGGAGGCTTCCATCGTCATGGCCCTGTTGATCATCTCAACTGGACTGTTTGCAGTTATCGGAGGCCTGTGTCTGTCAGAGATATATATTCATATATGATCAGTTTCAGATCGTCAAACTCTCCTCCGCCTTTCCCTTTAGTTTTTTGGAAGGCGAAGTGTCCTCTTAAGATTATTCATTTTGCGTGGTTGGTCTACCACAATAAGAATCTCTCATGGGACAATCTCAGGAAGCGCTCATGGCACGACCCCAGCAGATGTTCTATGTGTGAATCAGATGAAGAGACCAACCCACACATGTTTTTCAAATGCCCATCCACTCTGCGGATCTGGTATGTACTGGCAAATACTTTTGATTTTCCACTGACTATTTTTGACTCTCCTCGTGCAGCTCTCTTATGGTGGAGCAAACAAAATGGGAATCGGCGATTTCTCATCCTCATATTTCTATGGACGGCATGGAAATGGCGGAACTCACGAATCTTCAATGATTCCCATACGCCTATCTCTTTCATTTTGGACAATATCATGGCTACATGGTACATGATATATGGATCTATTTGAATATGAATGTTTTTTGTTATCCATTCACTACTTCCATTTTAGACTATTTGAGGCCATAAACACTATTATGGCTCTCACACTGCTATTTTCACATCCTCATATATGTCTTTTGATATGACAGATCTATACGTATCTGATGTGATACAAGATTATGTGCGATATGTGGACCATACATACATGTACTTTTGTTTTTATATTTACTCAATATAATATATCATGCTTTTTTTCTCCTGAAAAAAGTAAACATAGTTATCACAATTTGGGCAGAATTGGAAAAAAACTATCATCAATTGGAAAACAAAAATTAAACACCGTTACCAAATTCTTAGAATTGGGAATCCAAAATAACACATAATTTTTCTAATTATTGGGAATCCCAAATTACTCGTAGCAAAAAAGTAAACATAGTTATCACAATTTGGGCAGAATTGGAAAAAAATTATCATCAATTGGAAAACAAAAATTAAACATGGTTACTAAATTCTTAGAATTGGGAATCCAAAATAACACAGTTACCAAATTGAACAAAATGTGGAGAAAAATTGAACATAGTTATTACAAATTCGAAATCAAACATAGTATCAAGTTCGACCGACTGGGGAGAAAAGTTTAATGTTATCACAAATTCAGCAAAATTGAAAACAAAAATTCTTATAAAATTTGAAGAATTGGAAAAAATAACACAATTATCAAGTTCTAGAGAATTAGGAAAAAAATGAGTTTTATACCAAATAAAACATTAGAAACATGAATTTGATGCAACCTTGAAGCAAGTATCGACACATACTTTATAGGGAGGTGTGAGGAATTATGGTGTATTAGCTAATTAAGTAGTACCTGCAATATTTCATTGTTGAGAAAAACCTATGCGCGATTGGAGTCATCAAGGATGATGAACTGGCAAAGGACTCCAGGGACACGAGCAGGAAGTCCCCGTGAGTGGTGAGCAAAGGTAGATACAAGGAAACAATTGATATTGAAACCCTCTCTCGCCTGGTCAAGAACTTGACATCCGAAGTGTTTGAGCTTAAATAGCGAAAAGGAGACACGTCTACGAGAAACCATCAATCCAGACAGAGACAAGAAAGCATGTCACCAGGCAGAAACCGTCTCCCAATGAAAACTGCGCAGAGCTTTGTGTTTCAGCTTAAATGGTGCGCGAACAACTAATTATGTTCATTTCATGAAGATGACCACTCAGAAAGGTCTTGTTCAAAATGGAAGCGAGTTGTAGACTCAATATACAACTGCCCATTTGACATAGACAACATTACACAGAAACAGTTAGGAGATACCGATAATGACAAATATGTTGCACCAGATGAGGCATCAAGATCTGGGCATGTGGTAAACATGTACCAATGCTCGCAAGCAGTGCTGAAGACGAACACCGAGAAACAACCTCAAAAGAAAAATGATCGTTACAATCTCAGAAGTAAGGGGGTTCCCCCTACAGTTGGGGAAATGCAAGAAAAGTTGAAATTGATGATGAGAAAGGTTGATCCACTAGCTGTTCCAAAGAAGAAAATGCAAAGCAAGCTCGGGAAGACAACGATGGACAAGAGTACATCCATGAGAAGCAAACTACAGAGTACTCCGTTGGACAACACGATCACTAGTCTTACGCCGGACACCGTGGTGAGTCTACCCCCTCTGGATTACAACATTGTGGATTCCAGGAAGAAAACTCCTGCAAACATCAGTTTCTTTGAGTTAACTAAGATCCAGAGTCAGCGGGACATCCTGCTACACACACTAGGACAGACAGCAACAGACAGTGCAACCTCTACTAGCAAGGGAGCAAGCACACTTCCCGGATCACTTTCAATTGTGTTAAACACACTCCGGATGGAAGAAGCGAACTCATATTGCCCTCCATTCTTGCTCTCATTTGAAATTTTCAACTGTAATGTTCACAACTGCTTGGTTGATTCTGGCATGGCAGCTAACGTCATGTTGCTCTCCATTGCCAAAAAGATCAATGCATAATGGAGCAAGACATCCACGCAAATCATCCAACTTGATCGAACATCTATACCAACCATTAGTGAACTTCGAGATGTGATCATCTAACTATCCCACGATGGTCGAGTCCACTAGTGCATCAACATTGTTGTTGTGGACATACAGGAAGCATATGGATTACTACTCAACAAAGACTAGTCTAGCAAGTTGAACAGATACTTCTCTATGGATTGATTGCACATGTGGCTTCCGTACAAGGGTAAAAACAATCAAATCGGGTGTTATCCAAGAGGTATATGAGGCAAAATGTCATTCCCATCAATGGCGAAAATGAACCACTTGCCTTCGCAAAACTCATGTTTAGCAACTTCTTCCTGGAAACAACAATGGGGTGTTATCCTGCATGGCCAGCCTCAACGCCACCAAACACGCAGTTGGGTCTTCTTCCTTTCCCAACTGATGGAAATGCAACATGTACAATACATTGTAACAATAGTAATAGTAGTAGTAGTATTAGTGCAAGCACGTCAAACTGTTATGGAACCGGCTCACAAAAGATAGATCAATGCCTTAGAAACCAACTTCTTCGAGGGGGAAACCTCCTTTACATTACATAATGGACAATTATTGCATGATACAAATGATAGTACCTCCTTTCTATATATAAGAGTCTAAGGGGTCATAATATAATTAGAGCCGACATAACAATAATAATGTAAGGGCACAACAATAACAATAGTGGGATTCTATGGGGCAAAATAGTAACAATATGGGGACTATATGCGCACAACAATATAATAAGGGCGTTTCACTAATAACAATAACGGGTTACACTAGTAGTATAGAGACCTAACATGCCCCTCTCCTTCAAAAAGTGTTGTCCTGAACGCTTGAGTAGGTTTGGATGCTTCAGTATAAAATTATCTTCCCCCCATGTGGAATATTTAGCAAGTAAGTTATTCCACTTGATGAAATACTCTGAAATTGATCGATTTTGTAGTTTTCGATTTCTTGTTTCTGTGATTGCTTCGGGTTGCAATATAATTTTTTCTTCGTCTAGTTCTGGAAATATTGTTTTAACTGGGATCTTCTGCAACTTTTGAATGAGTTCCCACACTTCTTCATCATTGTTCCATTCATCCTTTGCTTCGTTTATCCAATCTAGTTGGATAATAAAAATGGCACAAAAAAGTGCTTCCACATCCTCATCCTTTCTTCAGAGTGCATTTGCAACAACATTTTGCTTCCCTTTTTTGTAGATGATTTCAAAGTCATAACCAACATATTTGTGACCCATTTTTTCTATTCTTCTGAATATAATCTTTGTTCTAAAAAGTATTTGATCCGGATTTAAACAGGAACGCGACAAATTACAGAGATAACCATATACACAAAGATGCAGCGGAAATAATACTTCATTTCATTAATGGAAAATACTGAAACATGCTTACAATCAAAAATGGAAACAAACTAGCTAGGGCGATGGTAGCTTATCTCTGAGAAGAGATGTGATGGCTACATGCCTCTGAACTGTGTTACAATGAGGCTCGAAGGCCTATTTATTGTTGAGAAACAATGAATAAAACCCTTCACATTCCAAAACCTAACCCTAGGAGATGAAACGCCAAACTGTGGGCCCCGTTTGGGGGTAAGTTGGTACATCAACTTCCCGGGGTCGTAACTTTAGCATATGATCTCCGTTTGACGCGTACAATAGCCCATTAGAAAGATCTATTCGAGCACTATCATTGTTGGAATGGGCAACATTGGCCCATTGCATGGACCCATGTTTCCCCCGGATTCCCCAAAAAAACGTCGTTTAGGGCCTCAAAACGGCTCCGGAATTTCAGGACCCAAAAAACTCCTAAAAATAGTAAGTTGTGCTACAATTAAGGAAACTGAAAATGCTGAGAAAGACAATGGTGGGGGTCCAGGTGGACTTGGCAGGTGGCCACCAATATCCACCTGGATCAGATCATGAATCTCCAAGTGGAATCAAGAACTATCAGAGAGAGGACACTAATCAAAATCCCAGAAGCTAACTCACCCCCTGCAAACATCTATATATGGATCCCTCATCCCAAAGGTCTAGAGGCTGGAATTTTGTATCTTGTAAGGAAGTGTTGTTGGTTTCCTGGTGGAATTTCATAGTGTTGGGTGATATAATCTTTTCATGAGGTGAAGAAGGGCTTTCATCCTGGGAAGATGACATTGGGTCAGATCAATGGGTTGTAATCCTCTCTTCTACTCTTTTTATCAATAAATCTATTCAAGTTTTCCTCCACATTCTTGTATGTTTGATGATATATGCATTTGTGTGGTCAATATATATCTGGTCCTATATTGTTTATGATTATAGATCTTTGTACTTTGAAGGTATTATGTTGCTCTAACTTTACAGGTACTCTTTGAAGCAGGTAAGCAAGGAAAGAGCAGCAGAGATCTGTCAGAGGGGAGAAGGCACAAGAAAGGAGCCAAGCGAAAGATCGAGTTTGGTATTATTTGCTCCTCTCCTATCTACTTCTCATAAAGGAAAACAAAAGTAACTTTAGTTTGTTTGTTTCTAAGATAGATACCCATCTTATTGGGACTAGCAGCTCTACATGGACACTAGATTTCCGATAACACCCGCAACATCTAAGAGCTATCTTTTTATTGTGTTGACACTACAAAATTTGACTCAATCCATATATGTGTGTTTTGTGTTGGTTCTTGTCGTTTTCTTGGTTTTATAGTGTCTAAAGAAGGAATTCAACTCCACCCTTTGAAGGTTAAGGCAATTCTTAACCTGCCTCCACCTTCCAATTTACTGTAGTTACAAAGACTCCAAGGGAAGACTAACTTTATAAGGAGGTTCATTCCCAACTAAGCTGAAATGGCTAAAGGATTTACTCCTCTTTTGAAAAAGGGGATTCCCTTCCATTGGGACTAGGTTACACAAGCTTCCTTTGATTCTCTCAAAGATACCCTAATTCGAGCATCATTAATGTATGCCCCTAATTATCAGAGCTACTACTTCTTGTATCTCGCCGCTGCATATACAACCATTGATATGGTTTTAGTATAAGAAGAAGATGGGACTGAAAATCTGATCTATTATTTGAGTTGAAATCTCAACGATACAAAAGTTAAGTACTCTTATGTTGAAAAGCTAGCTTTGGCTACTGTTCAAGATGTACAGAGATTTTGCCACTATGTCCTGCTCCGAAAGACCACTGTCATTTCAGATTGAAACCCTATGACATAAATTTTGTCATGTCAATTGCTGAGGGGAAAATATTTGAATTGGATTGTCATTTTGCAGGAGTTTGATTTCGAATTCATCAAATCCAAGTCAAAGAAATCTCTAGTTTTCACTTAGCTTCTTTGTGACCTTCTCTCTACTGATATCAATTCAACAACGAAACCATCAATTATGGATGAGTCTCTGTTTCTGATTCTGTCATCTGACCCGTGGTATGGAGATATACTGATTGATCTCCACACCCAAACTTTATGGCCCGATACCTCTCGCTTGCAACAACAATGTATTTGATACCAAGCCAAAATTTATATGATCACTGGCAACACCCTTTATCATCATGGTATCAATACAATTTTACGGAGGTGCCTCACTCATGAGGAAGCCGAGAAAGTTTTGAATGATTTCCATTTTGGTGCTTGTGGTGGACATTTATCTGGTTATGCTACCGCACAAAAGATTCTCTGTGTTGGTTACTTCTGGCCAACTATATTCAACGATTGCATTATTTCTATCAGATTTTGTCATGTATGCCATATTTTTTACCGTAAAACATGACTACCACCTACAACACTTCATCCTATTGTCACTGTTGGACCATTTGAAAAATGGGGCATTAATTTTATGACATGTAACTCTACCTCGACTGGTGGGCATGGGTATATTATTTTCACCGTGGACTATTTTACGAAATGGACCGAGACCATGCCTACATTAAACAACAACGATGAGATGGCAACTCTTTTTTCTTCAACCATGTGGTTGCACAACTTGGTGTACCACAAGCTATAGTTACAGATCATGGTTCACATTTTCAAAACCATCTCATGACTAAATTAACTGCCAAGTTAGTACTTTCACATGATAGTTCTACTCCTTATTATGCGCAAGCTAATGGACAAGTTGAAGCTATCAACAAAATACTTAAGAAAATTCTCCAATGAATGATAGGAGTCCATAAATGAAACTCGGATTTAATTGTGTACTCGGCTTTGTGGGATTACTGAACATTGATGAAAAATGCAACGGGATTCACACCTTTTCAATTAGCATATGGTCTGGAAGCAATATTGCCCATACAATGTGAAATTTCATCAATAAAATTCATGATTGACCTTTTACTCGACACTTCTGATGAAAAAGCATGTTTCTTAGAGCTCATCCATCTAGATGAAACACATCGTGAAGCCGCATTGGCTAACGAAGCACATAAGAAATGAATTAAGGCACAATATGACCGAAATGTTAAGCCTTGCATTTTCTCAGAAGGAGACCTGGTCTTGCTTTATGATCAGGAAGCTAATAAACTAGGAGCAGGGAAATTTGAACCATTATGGATGGGCCCCTATATTTTCAAGCGTGTTTTGGAAAAAGGTGCTTATAATTTAGTTGATTATGATGGAATTCCATTGTCACGACCCCATAACAGGTTTTATTTGAAGCATTACTATGCCTAATTTTGCGTAGTAATAAACATTGTATATATGCTTTGATTGTGTGTGTGTGTGTCACAGTGTGACTTTTAGAGTTTTTATGCGCTTAAGTAATCCGATTTGCATTTGTTGCAGATGTCAGAATCTTTGGAACCATTTTTTGGTTATGCTGATGGTGCTATTCATAGTACGAAGAACCTATCTTCTATAGCATGGGTCATATTCGCTCCAAGTGGTGAGTTAGTGATTTTTCAAGGGACTTGTATCGGTCGTTCTACGAACAATATCGTTGAGTATAGCACATTGATCGAAGTCCTCTCTGAGGACATTTCACTAGGCATTCGTCGAATCATCATTAGGCTGGACTCAAAACTTGTCATACTGTAACTAAAAAATGTTTATAGCATCTGAAATGTAACATTTTATCATCTATTCCTTAGAGTTCATCTCTTGGAAAGACATTTTGATTACATGCAATATCAACACATTTCTAGGAACTTTAACACATTAATTGATTCATTAGCAAACTATCTATTAAATAGACATTTACAACACATGTAAAAGTAATTTTTTCAATTCAAATCAATAGTTGAATAAGATTACACATAACCATATATAAAAACACTGAAAGGAAAATCGATATATGTTTAAAGTTTTTACAAAATTTGTGTCCAAGACATGTTGGTAATCTGACCTCAAAACTCTAAATGCATATAGAGAAACATCCTAAGTATACCTAATGATGCTCATCATAATAGGTCACAGCCTGAGTTATCATGCATAATAGCCTCATCCAACGACTAGGTAGAACAATAGTATGGCATTGCAGCCTCATCGGTAACTCCTCAATCCGGACATCGAAATACCGAGGGTTAACCCTTCTATATGATCTTGTAACTCTGCCAGTGTCTTAGTCAAATCCAAATCCTCGAGAACTGCTCTTCTGAAATTTATCCTTGCTGGTTCACTTGCCTCCTGTTGATGTCCCATTGGTCGAACAATACCAACATTTGCATGCATGATAATATTTTTAGTTTAGTCTTGGAAACATAAAAAACACAAAAACATGTAGAAACTTAAAAAAATTAAAAACACTTGGTCAAAAAAATTTACCTATAGCACCCCATTCAGCACCAACTGGTAACCTCAAATCTGGATATCCATGAAAGTCCATCCTCGCATATGGATGCTCCTCAAAGATAATGTGTTGTCAACTAAGCCAACTGAAGGATGCATGAGGAAATGAGATTGATGATTGACCAACATGTCAAGCCATCAACTCAACCCATATCTAAATCCATGGATCTCTAGGACCAGTCAAACTCAATGATACAGGCTTGAGGTTGCATCAATGGAATTCTCTCTAAGGTAAGGTCAAACCATAGCTAAAATTCTTCGTCTTTCCACTCTTTACTTTGATCAGTTACTCTTTCATCAAAGAGAGAACTGCCCCACACCAGTTGAATATAGTTGGCTCAAGGCACTCAAGTGCAAACTGCATATATGATCTGTTCGCCAGATGAAGGGTTGCACTACCCGCCAACTTTGCGATAGTGAAAAGGATTATTTGCAAGGGAAAATCATGAACATCCTTGATATTTATCTTCCCATCTTTGCTAGGCTCTGTACCTAGCCGACAAAATTGTCGAATGTAGTCGCTCACTGATTCACCCCCATGGGTAGAACCTAAAAGAGATATGGGGGCACCACGTCTCGACAATCCTGTAAGGAAGTAAACATCACCAATCAATATAGGGAGCACTTTTACCACTATGTGTAAAGCCTAATCCACTGGATCCCATGAATTAACTAAGAACTGCAATAGTTCTAGTTTTTGCCTCATCCCAGACAACTTAAATTATTTGAGTAACCCACAGTCTTTGAGGGCCTCAACAGTTCCCGGATCATTTAGGGAAACCATATCCTATTATTCATGGCCTCTTTCATAACAAGTAATAGTCATTTTGATCCGATCAAAGCCTAAAATAAAACAATAAGATTAGTTAGGATCCATTTCATGCAAAAAAACTGGAGAACTTTTGGGTAAAATAGGAAAAAAAAAATTCTCAACTACACCCAGTGCAGCCCAGGCCTTGAGACAGTGCACTGCGAAGTAGGTACCCTTTTGTTGTGGTGCACTGTAGCATAGTTTTCGATGTGTTAGGCTGTGCTGATCCCAAGGCGAGGTATATTTTTCCTAGTGACCCAAAATCCTAAAAACCTTGCTTAAAACTGCAAAAGGATGAACTTAAATGGCATCGAAAAGGTAGATCTCCTACCTCGTCCTAATGGCGTGAAAAATGATCCACATAATATCCTGCAATCCATTGCTGAATTTTGAGGTAAAAAATTGGTTCAGAGCACAGAACTGGGTGGTAAATATCAAATGGTGAAAATGACTTGGTAAATTCTTGTTTTATGGTTATTTCATGTTCATTTAATGAATAAACTATATTTTTTAGCTATTTTTACTAATGGAACAAGTATGTTTAATCCATTTGGTGTTTCTTTGAACATATATATAGCTATTACAGTGAATTTGATGTGCACGATTGTGAATTGTACTTTTGACCACAAGGCATACTTTATCTCTTTTTTGAGCTCTGTTAAACATCGAAAAAGGAACCCCCCTGGAGTCCTCTTTAAGCTCTTTTCAGACTCAAAATATGAAAAGATTGCTGAGTGCTTGTCCTTTTCAACTTGTTAATGGATTGGAAACAACATCTACTTAGTATAATTTTAACTCTTTTCCAGACTGAGATAGATTATTTACAAAAAAGGAATACGTTGATTGAACATGGTCAATAGGTTCTCTCTTGTATTATTTTACGTTTTTCGAACTTGAGAGACAAATTTATGAAAAAGAACTCATGGAGTTTTCTTTTTTTCCCTTTTCAAACTCTCTAGACATGAAAAGGACCAAGTTCTCATTGTCTTTAAACTCATTAAAACATCAAATAGTGACAAACTTGTCCATCATGACAAGACCAAGTTTCACCTTCGTTAGGCGCATTAAAACATCACATAGCGATGGATTCACCCGAAGGGTGGAATTATACTACAAGCATATGTTATCCTCCTCAAGCTTGTTAAAAAATAAAGAGGTATTGGTCAACAATGAATGGGGAAAATGGGAAAAGGGATAAATCAATTTATGGTAGCAAGTCGCTCTTGAACATGCCACTTTCACTTCATCTCTATGACTACATGGGTTGGGTTATCTGCTTGATGGTTATCATACCTACGGTCTATCACACCATCCATCACTTTGGTTTTGGGTCAATGCTGCCAATTCATTCAGTATTGCTGACATGTTCAAGAGAAGTCACTCAGTAAACTTCATCTTTTGCAATACTTATGTTATCACAAAATCAGTACTAAGGGCTGCTACTTAATAAGATCTCATGAAACTATTTCAGACCAGGCTTTAGACTAAGGTTTAGCCTCCTTAGTCAGAGAGGGCTCTCTCACAGATTTTTGATATGCTTTAAAGGACAAGAAAGATGGCTAACTCTTTAATTTGTATATGAAATTCATGCTGGTTGGAACAACAAAAATAAGGCTTCTCCCATTGGGCTCATGGAGTCATACATTCCTACAGTAAACAAGTAGCTACTCAATCATGGAAACCAAGGCATATAATGTCTCAATGTTCAAAACATCTACCAAGAAGAACCTCAACTCAAAAAAAACATACACAGGAAGTCTGAGCACTTATGTGAAT
>APFE030698200.1:232841-275450 GCA_000404065.3 Pinus taeda | reverse complement strand
TTCCTCAGCTGCCTCCCATTGCTCCTTTGAAGATGAGGTTTTAGTTTCCTTGACAATGGGAACTTTTTTCTTCATATCTTTCTTTTTGACTTCCTTTGCTTTTTCTGCTTGAGCTATCTGCTTTTCCATTTCTTTGGCCTGTCCTCTGGTATATATTGTTCTTTTGATTTCCCCTGCCTTCTCTGCTTTAGGCAGTTGTCTAATTTCTTTTGTTGCAGTTACCTTGACAGCTACCTCATCTTTGTGGACTTGCTCCGCTGCTTGGATTTGTCTCCTGGTGATTGGCCTTCGGGGTTTGACCATAAATTCCTTACCAAACTCCTCAAACCTTAGCCTTTTTGAGGCTTTTGATTTTTTGGTGCTATCAGGTGATGACTGGGTTAGGTCAATAGGCATTGACTTAACCTGCACTTATGTGGCTTGTTCGAAATCAATTGCTTCCAGCAAATCCTTTAGACTAGCCTTTGACATAGGGCTTTCTTCCATTGCTATTGATTTTCCTTTTTCTCTGCTTAGCTGACTTCTGGTTCTGATTCTTTTTGCTTGTTCAATTCCACTTGGCCCTGATGCATCTTTCTGGTGTTTGATTTTCTCCTTTGATGACTTGGGTGTCTCTTTTGCTGATGGTTTAGGTATCTCTTTTATGACTACAGACTTCTCTGATTTCCTTGACTTAGTTTTGGACTTCTTTTGGTCTTTTACCTCCTTCCTGAGCTCAGCCAAGGTAGGTTCTTCAATTATTCTTTCTTTTTCCCTATCTGGAAATGGAGTGAGACCTGTTTTGCTCTGGAAACCGGACATAAAAATAAAAGAGTCCCAATCTCTACCAATTTTTTGCAAACTATCTAACACCAGCAACTTTATTAAACCATGGTGGAATAGGGAAGTTTCACACTCATCTTTCTTTAACTGAACTTTGTCGCACATTTTACTAAGGCTTCTGAATAGGTAGAAAGGGATGTCTATTGATGCTTTACCTGTGAAATGTAACAAGAGTTTGAAATGATAAGAATAAATTTTGGTGTACCTTCCCTCACATGTGAGGTATTTCTGGATGCCTGTAAGGAGCAGAGCATAATGTTCTTTTATATAATTCCTTGGCACAGATTTGGTGAGGTCCTCATTTGCATATTGATCCTTCAGAAATTCCTTACTGGGAGTCATGTCAAACTTGAAATTCTTGAACCACTCTTGTCCAGCTCTCGGAATTTCAGTGACAACAGAAATGGCTTGTGGAGACACAGGGAACTCTAGCATTGACACCTTAGAATTCAAGCCAGTAAAATTTAGTGCAAAAGCTTTCATTACCTATGTATGTCCTCCCTTCAACTCTTCGCAAAACCTCCAGCAACCAGCATTTTTAAAAGCTCGTGCTACACCTTCATCTCTGAGTGTAAGATTAAGCCCCTCTGGCTCGGTTCTTAGGCATCTTTCGGATCGATGTACTCTTTTCTCCATCTTGCTCAGAATATCTTCACACAAAGAACTGATCAGCAACTACAATTCACAATACAACTTCGGCTTTAGAGTGCAGGCTCGCTTGCAATGATCCCTTTTAAATGAAAACTCGGGCTTCTTTGCGTTTTTCAAACACTCGTCATACAACAGGCATGTCAACGCACCATGAATAAACATTATGACACTACCATACCTCATAAGATCTCTTAAAATAATTGTCATGTGCGTGATCCTAAATCTGATGGCGGAATGATAACCTATCATGACCTGGAGAAGACATCAACTGACAAAATGTGAACGGACCTAATGACTCATCTCCCCAGATTTGACATTTCAAGAAAATGCACTACAAAAAACCCTGAATCCCTGATTTCGTAGCGCAGACAATTATGAATTGACAAACCGCGCTACGAAATGGCTGCTAGATGATACGCTGTGAAAAGGTGGAAAAAATGATTGCACAGCTAAATTAGCCAATCAGATTGCGCTGCGAAACCGCGCAAAATACCAATGACGCAAGCAAGACAAGACATGCCTTAAACAATAATGATGGAGGGCATCTAACGGTTTTTTACAAGGACTCACATCAATACCCTTTGAAATTCTAATTTCAAAGTGACACACATAGAAACCTATTGATTCAAACAAATTTTTATATGAATCTTTGGACATAGGTGAATTGTGGTTTTAAGTGATAACATCACCATTAATTCAAATATTTAATCGCTTGATTTTAAATTAACAAATAAGATATGATTTTTTTTCAGCAACTTAAAAAAGATGTTAGAGATCTAAAAAAAACATGTTTGAGATCCTCTTAAAATATCTACACACATGAAAATAAATCTGCAAAATAAAATTAAGAAGCACTTAATTCATCTACCCCATAATGGCATTTATTGTAAATTAAAAATAACCTCTCTTAAATATTAAATTTTTCAAAATATAAAAAATTTCATTACAATTTAATTTCAATATGCTTTTCAAATCACTAAATCATCACCAACATAATCACTCATTTGATTCTCCATATTCCCCTTTTCATTGACAATGCTTTTCTATAATGTTATTAATACTCATATGGTCCCAGTGACCATTATAACAAGTGCTACATGCAGCCGGTAGTCCCTGCCTATATAACCGAAAAATTAGCAAGTTGCTGATGCCAACGCTGTTGCAAGTGTGTGACAATTGTTGCCGTTGGCAAGCACTAATTGGAACGAATTGTCCAAAACGAAATTACTCGCCGATGCCAATTCCCCATTTCATTTCTTTTGTTACCAAACAGGGGCTTCTCCAGATTTCCAAGAGGCATGCAGATATGGAAGAATCGCAGATATGGAACATTTCATGCATCTCCAGATTTTAAAGAGGCATATAGATATGGAAAACATCAATCTTTTGCGTGTCTCCAAAACACATAATTTATTTGTTTCCGTTATATGATCATAATCGCATGTGAAGCCTACGCTATGGAGAATGAGCTGAATGTTGAAGGTATTCTGGTGCGCTCAGCCTAAGGTATTCTTGTGTGCTCATGAAAATGAGCTGAATGTATTCTAGTGCGCTGCACTGAGGAATTGTTTTTGTTTTAGCAACAGGTGAAGGTGTTTTCGTGTTTTTTTAGCAGATGTGAGACTGCCATATGGCTACCATGCTAATACCCATGCGGACATCGACTTACATGACACCTTTTCAGATCACAAAAAGTTTGATGAAAAAGTTTGACACGTGGTTCTTACCAGAGACACGTTATCTACTGCATGAACCAAGTTGGTCAAATGGGGCGGGATTTGGCGTTTCGATCTGACAATTTCCTTTATGGGATATCAAACCCTTTCAAATATGTTTGTTAAAAATATGTAAAGCCAATCTGTTTACATACTGAATCTGTATTTGAAACCATGCTTTAGTATAAAGGTAAAAAGTTATATTATATAAAATTTGATCGTAAATTATATAATTATTGAGTTTAAAGTTTATTTTACAGTTTAGTATAAAATTGACTGGTAAAGAAATTGAATTTTTTTGTATTTAAAATAAATCTATACTTATAGAAAAAAAAACATAAAAAATTAGAGTTATTTTATTTTCTGTGATTGATCATTGCAAGCTTCGCTGACTTTTATAATGGATGAACCTGTTACATCACATAAGCATATTCAGAGGTAATTCAACCATCAACGAGGACTGGTCGTTTTCCATTTTGGTTCGGTCATAGTTTTGATTGAATGTAATAAGATCTAATAACTTACTCAAAGCTCATTTAGGCATGGACGCTGAATGATCATTTTTCAAAGTTTAAATTGATTAAATATTATCATAAATTCATTGTGGTGAATTGTTTTATTATAGTAAATTTGTTTTATTTTTATATTTTTTTTAGTATTTCGTTAAGTTGTTTTCTAAATATTTTATTGGTTATAATAAATTTTCAGTGTTTAATATATAGGTGAAAGGCCTTCATAAAATCAACACAGAAGCAGTAGAGCTTCAAGTGATTCTGTCTAGCCTCCTAAATGCTAGCTCAAATAGTGAATATGTGATTCCTTGTCTAGTAGTCCCGCTTGAGCCTGGCTTGGCCTCTAGCTATCTAATGGTTCCTCTCAAACCAATCAGACTCGTAAGATTGATTGCTGTAGGATATAATTTAGTGAAACTTGATTTGCGAATAGGGTGAATGATATGGTGGAAACATGAAGGGGTGGAAATTGGAACAAACAACCTCATTAAAAAGGATAGCAAGTGGATAGAACGCTCTCTGTACTGGTCGTGCTAATTGAAGGACCTATCTGGGAAGATGGCAATGGCTTGCCAATATCATTCGGGCTTTTGGTTTCAGCTGTGCATCAATGCATGGTACAAATAAAACCCATCTAAAAGGCAAGTAAGGGCTTGTTGGAAAGGGGAAGTTGTCTTCTACAAGCCTATGTCAATTTCATCCTTAAATGAGGTCATTTTTCCATTAATAAAATTACATTTGTGAATTGTCACCATTAGTTTATTCATGTGTTCTTTCATGGTAGCTCTTGCGGTCTCATCATAATCTAGGGCTTCTTCTTCATAGACTTAGGGCTCCAAAGTGTGTTCTTCATTAGGATTAGTGCATCTTCAACAAAGCTTGGGCAATGTATATGTTTAGCGTTTGCTTTCTGGGCATGCTCTTAATCCCCACGGCCTGCGATTCCTACAACAAGAGGTAACAAGAGGTTGCAATATGCGTGTACTAATACAGGAGGCAACATATTTCTGCATCCCAATGATATTATACAACTAATTTTCATGTTAAAAGTTGGCCACCTTCTGTGGAAGTAATTGGCTGGTCGAAACGAGAAGTCTTTAAATAGTCTACTGACATGTTGACTGTTTTCCCAACGTTAAATAGATGGAGAGCGTTTGTATTGTTGGAGAGCGTTTGTATTGTTGTTGTGGCAAATCTCTGAATTTTTGTAACAAATTACACATTGAATTTGGCATGTTGCAGAGAGCGTTAGTCTACTGACATGTTGACTGTTTTCACAACGTGTTGAGATGACTTAAATAGATGGAGAGCATTTGTATTGTTGTTGTGGCAGATCCCTGAATTTTTGTAAAAAATTACACATTGAATTTGGCAAGTCTACTGACATGTTGACTATTTTCACAACGTGTTGAGCTGACTTAAATAGATGGAGAGCATTTGTATTGTTGGAGAGCGTTTGTATTGTTGTTGTGGCAGATCCCTGAATTTTTGTAACAGATTACACATTGAATTTGGCATGTTGCAGACAACGTTTGTATTGTTGTTGTGGTAGACCCCGGCAGCCTGGGACTAATAGCGATCGATCGATCGTTGACAATCAATTAATTGTTCTTTTGACCAAATTTTTTTATGCTTTCCCAAATTTTATCCAAAGTTTTCGATGGCAATTTAGCGTCCTAGACAATTTATCCAAAGTTTTGTTTTTGACCTCTTATTGGAAACTTCGCGCGTATCGAGGGAAAAATACACCTGCAAGGCTTTTCTTATCCAAAGTTTGAAAGGAACTAAGATATTTCGAAAATAATATCCTAACTTTATGTATCAAACACTTCAAGTAATGCTAATTTTGAAGAGCATTAAATATTAAATGTGTGAATGTTTGCGATCTATTTTATTACATTAGTATAGTAACGATGCTGCTTTCGACAGCTTACGATTTTTTCATAGCTTGCCATTTGTTCTAGTGATAGCTCTAGCCAAGCCACCTACCAATAGCTCCAGCCACCTGTGACCTCTGGTTTCCACCGCAACGATGTTGGTTCTTAAGGCCACTCACGCATGCATCGCAGCTGTCAGCATTTGGGAAAAGGTATCTTACCAATTCTGTATAAGTCAGTTTATGTTGCCATTTGTTCTTAGAGTATAGTTCTTAGAAGCGATGTTCTTTCATTCCCAATTGATCGATATCTTCCATTGTTTGTTTGTGATGCCCCGTTGGATTTGTTCCAAGAAATGGAGTGATTAGCTTACTCTATAGTTCTCCTCTGTAGGTGCTTGACGGGTAGTTCAACAATTAACCCTGCCATAGTGAAATTATGACCCTTCTTGGGGAGAAGGCTTTATACCCTGCGGATGGAGACAACTCTATCAGGGTTTTGAACTCTAACAGATCTAGTGGGAGGTGCCGTGATGGACTGGGTTAATGAGAAGCAAGATTACGATTACACTTCTAATACCTACACTGAAGGTAAAGTATGTGGGCACTATACTCAGGTGGTGTGGAGAGATTCCAAGAGGCTTGGCTGCGTTCAAGCTCAATGCAACAACGGCTGGATATTCGTTATCTGCAACTACGATCCGCCTGGCAACTATGTAGGGTAGAAACCATACTGAATTCTGATATCCCGACCATCATATCGTCTTAGTTTTCGTTAATTTCCTTCTAATATTTCTCGTTACAGTATCTCTTCAACGTATGTGTACGTTGAAGATGCTTGTAAGTAAATAATTGTTGTCTTTCCCCATGAGAACAAATGCCCTTATCGACGGCCTTTCCCGATTTCAAATGATGGAGGGTAACTTATTTCGAAACCGCATAAATCGTTTGTATTTGGTTCTTAGATTACAAGGGACGATATATTGTTTTTATGTTTTTATTGACATACGTAGATAAATAGTATATGTTCTTGATTACAAGGGAGTACATATTGTTTTCATCGTTAGGGGAGTTCGCAGATAAGTATTGGATTAAGACGTGTGAATATGGTCTTAACTCTTATTATTGGAGTGTTTTGTTTTGTTTGTTTTTTTAATTTTGTTAAGGTGATTTTAAGTTTGAATTATAATTTATATATTGGATTAAGACGTGTGAGAATATGGTCTTAGCTATTATTAGTCCCTACCCTCCCCTGTAGTTAGCTATTGACATCTCAACCAACATGAAAAGCCTACTAATAATGTAATGCAACTTGGAAAACTAAAGAGATGTTGGTTATAGGTGGCCTCTTGAAAGTTCACTTGAAAACGCCCTACAAAATTACTTTCCTCTGTTCTCAGCGTAGGCAATATCATACTCGCCACTTTCAAAAATACCTTGGCCTTCAGTCCGAGGTTCCAAGCTAATTGTAATCCGAGTTGTTATTCCTCCACAGGCTAATAAACTGAGTCCTCCAGGTCTCTGTTTCTTCTTTAGTTTCAAGGTGAGGTCTGTCTTCTATAGATAACTGTCCAAGCCCTGAAACTGTCAATTCCGAGTACTTCACTGTATACTTGACCAAGTAGCAACAGGTTCAGGTCACCAAAACTGAGCTTCCTTAGATGATTGCTCTCTATCCCGAGCTCCTACAGGAGACTCTCCACAATTCTGAGCTCTTACTGTCCAACAAAACCAAGTTTCTAACTAGTCCCAATAACTGGAATGCCCAAACTATGAACTTCTTTTAGCTCTCCTCGGTCTCCTTGCTTAAATGCTCCTTCTCCGAATTCCTTAGATGTTCTTCACCAAATTCGATAACTGAAATGGTGAGTTCAAACTCATATTTATACACTTTTTGACCTTTAACGAAGAAACATATTCCTTGGAGGTGAGGCCATGTCAGCCAACATTCAAAATTATTATATTTCAACTTGAAAAATCATTTTTTTTCAATCTAAGAGGAGTTAGAAGGCAAGTAAGGGCTTGTTGGAAAGGGGAAGTTGTCTTCTACAAGCCTATGCCAATTTCATCCTTAAATGAGGTCATTTTTCCATTAATAAAATTACATTTGTGAATTGTCACCATTATTTTATTCATGTGTTCTTGCATGGTAGCTCTTACTGTCTCATCATAATCTAGAGCTTCTTCTTCATAGACTTAGGGCTCCAAGTGTGTTCTTCATTAGGATTAGTGCATCTTCAACAAAGCTTGGGCAATATATATGTTTAGTGTTTGCTTTTTGGGCACACTCTTAATCCCCACGGCCTGCGATTCCTACAACAAGAGGTAACAAGAGGTTGCAATATGCGTGTACTAAATACAAATACAGGAGGCCACATATTTCTGCATCCCAACGGTATTATACAACTAATTTTCATGTTAAAAGTTGGCCACCTTCCATGGAAGTAATTGGCTGGTTGAAACGAGAAGTCTTTAAATAGTCTACTGACATGTTGACTATTTTCCCAACGTTAAATAGATGGAGAGCGTTTGTATTGTTGTTGTGGCAGAGCTCTGAATTTTTTAACAAATTACACATTGAATTTGGCATGTTGCAGAGAGCGTTAGTCCACTGACATGTTGATTGTTTTCACAACGTGTTGAGCTGACTTAAATAGATGGAGAGCATTTGTATTGTTGGAGAGCGTTTGTATTGTTGTTGTGGCAGATCCCTGAATTTTTGTAACAAATTACACATTGAATTTGGCAAGTCTACTATGGCTTAGCAAGGGAGCATCTAGTATCGAAATTCCCATTGTGGGACCCTTGTTAAAAAGTGCTACCTCTGAATGGTGCAATTATGGTGTGGGCTCAATAAGGGATTGATCTACAACCCTTGTTCAACCTAAGGCCCCCTTTGGCCTACTGCAGTTTAATGAATAAGGGAGGGGGGTCCAAAACTAGAATCCACCCTTAACCAAACCACTTTAGCTTTCCTACTGGAATTCGATGTGGAACCTCATATTGCATGGAACTACACTTCCTTAATACTTATGCACTTTCCAAATCTAGGGTTCAATTATTTTCTTATGGTTTCACTTTGTGTTTGGCCTAGATAGGAAAACTCCCAGATACAAATAGTTACACTGCAATCATGACCATTGTCTCTCTTCGATCTCTTAGTAGTGTCCTTATGATATCAATAACTTATTCACAAAGCAATCAATACAGGGGTATAATCATCTCCCCTCTTTATAGATATCAATGCAACCACAAATTAAACACACAATATGATAGCAAGCATAACTATGCAGAGCAAGAAATTACATAGATTTAAATTACTGCATCTTGTAAATTAAATTACCAAATACAGTAAAATTCACAGCAAGTTCACACTCAATGAAGATAGTGAACTATTACATTTCGGCTAACAAATGGAAGGTACATCAACATATGCCTTAACATCTTTTGTCTCAGATATGTCCTCTCTTCAATCCACAATGTTATCATTTTATTATAACTAACTATTTGTTATACAGATTACAAAATCCAGGGACACAGTAGCCTTCACGTACACAGCAAATGTAAAAGTGATATGAATATGTTTCAGCCTTCACGTACACAACAAATGTAAAAGTGATATGAATATGTTTCTTCAGATTATGGCCTTACTGTAATAGAACTATTTAACTTGCAATTTCCACTCATTTACCAAGAAAATGTACTTTCAATATTTTAAATTCCATCGCTACTTCAAACCGCGAAAAGAAGATTTTAAATTTCTGTTGTCGCTTCAAATTTTAGTCATAATGAGCTTGTTGTAAGCCATCTTGTTTTGTTAGTTTTTGTTTTTTGGATAATGTGGGTAAGGGTTCAGGAAAGAAGGCTGGAAAGTCTTTATTCATGTGTGTTTGTACTATTTCTATTTCTATCCTGTATTTAATTTAATTCAAAATAAATTAATATTGGATGATTGGAAGATAATAGCAATCAATTTTAGCAAAATATTTTTACATTTTAACATTTTCTTTGTATTTTTTTACACGGTAAGCAAGCACGTGAGAATAACGTCATCAAACCCAAGGAGAGACAAGATTCTAATTTAACGAAGTTAAAACGAGCATTTGTGGTCAGCTTTCACTGCAGAACTGTAAAAAATATTAGCACGTGGAGTGTGATACATTTCCGACACGGTGCAGAACAAAATGGGATCATCTCCTGACGTGCATAATCTTTGTACTCGTTCATACATATATAGGTATACATTCTTCTTTGTCTTTCGTGTCTGAAACTTTATCGTGTGTAATTAATGGCAGGTGGAGCCAACATTGGATTGAAGGGGAGCTTCTTTGGATTTGGAGCATTTTCTTTTTAGAAATGTATGTGTTAATAAAATATGGCAAACAAAATAAAATTTAAATCGGAAGACATAAATTTATATTTTAGATCTAAGATTTAGTGGAAAATTTTATTTAAGAAAAAAATTATGGGAAAAGAAGTTAGTAGATTTTTTATTACAATAATAATGAAATATATTATATTTCATTGATTTTTTCTTTTTACTAGTTTTTTTTTACTTATATCTCTATAAAAAATAGATTTCATTACAATATCATGGGCATGGACAACTTTGAGTTTAATTTCGTCTCACACCTAACAATCTCCCACTTGAGACCAAATAAAAGCCCCAATGAATATTTTTGACATTGTTTTTCTCTCTCCGCTACTAATCCTTTTCCAATATGTCTTCCATCATGTTTGCATTACTCGAGCCAAGGGGTCCTACAAAACTCCTCCTTATCTCTTAGCAAAATCTTCATTAACATATCAGTTGGGTTCCACTATAGTAGTCCAACATCTAAAACTTAACGAATCCAATGATATCGAACATCAATGTGCTTTGTCTTAGAATGATATGTTGGGTTTTTAGCTAAACTACCACAATGCAACACCTATTTATCTTGTTTTATTCCTAGCTCACTTAAGAATTGGGCATCCACAACATCTCTTTGCAAAATTTTGTGGCAACTATGTATTCTACCTCTGTTACGGAGAGGGCTTCTACTTTCTGCAATCTAGACATACAAGATATTGTTGCACCTGGAAAAGTATATATATAACTAGTGGTGGATTTTCCAATAGCTACATCTCTAGCCATATTAATACTGTATTACAACAATTTACATTAATGAGATTCATAACCAGCGTTGTATATCATGTGAAATTAATTAATATTTTTACAAATACATCTACTGATAACTAGCTATGATGAGAGAGCTTTCATAATCAATGGACAGCGTCCGTTATTAATTTCTGGCTCCGCCGTTATTGTTAACATCATTATTAGATAAGTTTACATAATAATAATAATAAATTAATAATAAAAAAATATAAATAATTTTATGTGTATATATATTAACATAATTTGTTTGGTAGAGTTTGATCTTGCATAGAAGTTGTTCACCAAAAAAATGAAATATACATACCTACTTATACACAAAACACACATGAACATTGATACCTCTATATGCATAAATGAGCATCTAAATACTTTAGTCCTTTGAGGTATGCAGTTTACATCTAGACTAAACATACTACATTTTGAGTTTGAAATTGATAGATTATTTTACTTTTTAATGTTGATTTCAGTTTAAAAGATTATATGTATTTTTAAAATTAAACCAATTGTCAAACAATTGATCGCCTTATTTTTCATTAAATTCTAAAATATTTTTAAAATTTGCAAAGCTATCGTCTAAACATATAGATTAATCGAGCAAATCATTTCTTAGTTGTTCAAATAGAACTTCAAATATTACACAGACTTAACCATAAATATCTATTTATGGAATTTTGATGTAAAATTGGAAAGTTCCACTGACATTAATAAAATGCACATTTAAAAATTTATTTTAATATTTTGTTTTTTAAAAAATACACTCTTATAAATTATTCAATAATTTCTAATTAAATAGTTTTATGTGATTGTACCCTTCGAACATGAACATTTCTTTCAGAGTGAAACATGGTGGATAAACAAGTACCCATATATGAAATGGACGTGTTATATAATACGTGTCATGCTGCATGTCGTTCGAATACTAAAGCTTATCCAATAGAACATACCTCAGAGTACCAGAGGAACCTATATCTATATATATATACATCATTGTCTCAATGGAGCACATCATGTTATCAACTAGTGAAAAGGGTGATCCCAAAGTAATAGGTAGTTAATTATCTGGTAGAAAAAATGAGTTCAGATGACGCTCCCATGTCAAAAGAAGCTCAAATGAAGCTCAAACGTGGAGCCATGAAAGGAGGGCTCAGCACCGCAGAGGTTTGTATTGCATTTGGTATTATTTTACTTATGTTTATGTTTATTGTTAAATGTGATCCAATCTTATTGCCAGGTCTAAAGACTGGGCAAAAATGTTATTCAGACATATGTCTCTTGCAATGGGCATGAGCCAGAGCAACATCAGGTAATAACCATTTAAAATATTTTAACAATCTTGAAATATATCTTTTACTTCGAACTGAAATTTTTGTAACGAATTACACATTGAACGAACTATTTCAGTTCCATTTCAAATCCCTTTCATGAATAAATTGCAGTTTAGTCGCAAAAGTTGAGAAAGCTTCTTTGTACGGACTGTGTATGGTTGTGGTCTGTAACAGAGTACTCCAATTTCTCTGAAAACATCTCCTGGGTGGGACTGCCCAATAGTCTGAAGTGCCTGAGAAAGAACAAACTGGGTCATAATGGAAAGAGACATGTAATTTTCTATACTTCAAATTCTGCAGTGACTTAAAAAACATAAAGTGAAATAATGGGTTGTTCCAAATTTATATGGAAATGAAATGCAAGTATTATAACTTCATTCTTATCATGCAAACTCCCTCAAATGGCATATATTTTGTGGCCATGTGTTTTCGTGATTCAAAAAGTTTGAACTTGGATGCATGTAGTCTGAAAAGATACCCACTCCCAATTTTAACCTAGAGTTTACTCTGAGTTCTGTAAGAGCATTAATTGAGAGGGCAACGAACCTATATACCTTTCACTGCTGTGAGTGTAATTTAAGAGGAATGATTGAGTACAAGAGGCAGATATGCTCAGAGGAACATTTCTACGAGAATAAGCTTGGCTGAGCTTTCTATGCCATGGAGATTTCACCAAGACAGCTTAAGGAGAGGAGGCAGCGAGAAATTCTGTTAAAGGATTTGTCAGAGAGTTTTGGCAGTGCTGTGAATACTTTATAAGAGGCAACAGAAAAGCACTAAGAGTAGCAGAAAGGAAAATACTTAGACGAACCATGTTATATCTGAAGCTATCCCATTGAATGCCAGAAAGTGTTCTAAATCTGCTAAACGCCAATTTGGGTGACCTGTCTCCATAAGAAAACCTATGTAGTTGGGTTTGAATCCGCCCTGTCTGATGATTGTTCTAAGTGTCATTTCATTAACATGTAATTAGACCCTTTCTATGTTTTGATATAATGGTTCTGTATAATGTAATGGCAATTTTGATTATTATTTAAAGCAATCTTTATCTCTGTAATTCTCTGTTTGAAAATTGATGAACCAATTGTATGAGTTTATCGTTTAGCGTTTTAGGCCTGCCTCCTTCCATCTGTGAATCATTTTGGGGCAGCTCTTTCCTAACAACGAGAGATAAAAAAAGAATGGTCACTTTTCTCTCAAAGATTTTCGCTTGCCTACTCTGTTTTATCCTTGTCTTTGTCTGCTATTATGTCCTGCAAAATAAACCAAAATGCAACGTTAAATCTTAACTTGAAATGAACTTAAGCAAGCACTTGTCTAGTTCACTGTTTGAAGACAGACAATTAAGAAAAGGAATATGGTGATGTTAAATTTGGGCACAAATGTTTGTTGGGATTTTCAGGTGTGGAGTATATCATATCAGAGCGTTTGTTTGAGGCTCTCCCTGAAGAAGAGTAGAAGCTTTGGCATTCTCACTGTTACGAGGTATGTGTTACTATATCATTAGATGAATTTCTTGTGGCTCCATTTTGTGTATCTGAATATGCGATGGTGTGTAGCATGGCACCAAAAAATACAAACTAGCATCAATTTATTTTAATCTTTAAATCTAATGCGCCAAGAACTCCTGCATCTAGAGGAATTTGAAACTGCGTGTTAAAATGTTACTAACAAAAAATACAAACTAGCATCAATTTATTTTAATCTTTAAATCTAATGCGCCAAGAACTCCTGCATCTAGAGGAATCTGAAACTGCGTGTTAAAATGGTACTATGTTGTGGCTCAGGAATCTAAAACTGTGTGTTGAAATGGTTCTATATTCTGAAACTGTGTTAAAATGGTTCTATGTTGTGGCTCAGGAATCTGAAACTGTGTTGAAAATTGAAATGGTTCTATGTTGTGGCTCAGGAATCTGAAACTATGTTGAAAATTGAAATGGTTCTATGGTGTGGCCTTGTACATTGCGATTTTGGGTATGGCGCCTCCAAAAATTGATACCTTTGGGTGCATAACAGATTTAGCAGACTTGAGGTCTGTCTCTGTATTACCAGATTTGGCAGATTTGCCCTCTGTTTCTGTATTAATAGATTTGGGGTGAGGTTTAGATTTAAGATGGATCATTATTTATCTATAATCATAGATATAATCTATGAAGCACCCATAGGGCCGAAAATTTTACTAAATGCGGTTAATCACCTAGAGGGATTAAAAAATAATAAATTTAGGCTTTTAATTACTCATTGGGATGTACAAATCCCTTACATCCCAAAAATAAATCCGTTTATTTAACGCCCTTTGCAACTTTGTTAAACATAAACAATACCTTCTCAATACAATACCCTTAATATTATCAATACCTTCTAAATATTTGAACCTTAACCTTATACCTTTGATAAACATTAACAACACCAATTAAACAAATTTAGGATTTTGATTGCTCATTTGGGATCAACAGATCTCAATAACAAAACCATTTTAACACCCCAAAGAGAATTGAGCCAAATTTACTGTAAACAAATTTAAGATTTTGATTCTCGTTTGGGATCAAGAGATCTCTAACAATACCATTTAACACCACTCATACTAGCTAGTTTAGATGGTTGATCTATCCATTGATCCTGGTCCTGCTAAATTCATCCATTTACAGAGAACAAATTTCGGAAATAACGCACAACATACCTACCTAATCAGCCAACAGACTCGCCTTTGTTGCCAGTATTTCCGTCAATATAACGGTCGCACTCTCAGATGCTTCTCGGTCTTCTCTTTAACAGACGGACAACAACGGCTTCTGTTCTAGGAAGAATGTAATTAAGATTTAGGACAATTCAACATTCAATGAACATTAACAGAGTTTATTGATGAGTAGGGAGATGAAAATCGGGCGTCCGGGTTCTCGCTAAAACTTATCCAAATAAAACATGAATGGAAAACTTCCACACGTAGTCAGATGAATGGGCCCCATTTGACCAACTTGGTTCATGCAGTTGATAACGTGTCTGTGGTAAGAAACACATGTGAAACTTTTTCATCCATTACCGGATTATTTACCGAAGTGCTAAGTTCGTTCGGTGAAGTTCTTTGGTATTGATGACGATGGAGCATGGTTATTTTTGAAGGTGGAGAGCATCGCGTGGGATTCTGAAGCCATTGTTACACTCCCGAGAAAACATTAAGTTGCCCATAATTAACCTAATTAGTGGGCCGAAACACCTAATTTTATAGCTCTTTTGAACACTGGTGCATCTAGTTACAGTTCATCTCGAAACACCTTCTTCTATCATCAGTGACAAAAATTTGAAAGGATTTACCTTCTGTACTTTCCTGGACTGGCCGCATACTCCCACAGGCCAAGCGGAGCTCGGCCTTTCCTTGGAGCAGGCTTTGACATGGCCAATATTATCATTTTCATTTTAATATTTCCATCTGCTTAGGATTTACCTTGTGTACTCTCTCCAAGTGGCCACATACTCCCACACGACAAGCAGAGCTCGGCCTTTCCTTTGGAGGATAGTTTGACATGGCCAGTATTTAGAAGGCAGAGACTGGTCCGAATGGCCAAGTAACCATTCAAAATATTTCGTCTACAACCACGGCTGGCTGCAGGTTGAATTCACTTGAATCTGTAATTTTCATATTTTTATCATGAAAAAATACTGAAATGCTT
Source organism: Pinus taeda (assembly GCA_000404065.3). Taxonomy (NCBI): domain Eukaryota; kingdom Viridiplantae; phylum Streptophyta; class Pinopsida; order Pinales; family Pinaceae; genus Pinus; species Pinus taeda. The sequence goes on along the minus strand of APFE030698200.1, from coordinate 259,720 downwards.
TTGTTAAAATTTTTAGTATTGCTTAAAATATTTTATAAAACATGAAATTTGGAAGGGTAAGTCACTCGTACACCGTAGGTTGAATTCACCTGAATCTGTAATTTTCATATTTTTATCATGAAAAAATACTGAAATGCTTTTGTTAAAAATCTTAGCATTGCTTAAAATATTTTATAAAACATGAAATTTGGAAGGGTAAGTCGTACGCATGTGTACATGAGCAATCATTCACCTTACATTCATATATGACTTCTACGCAATTATTGTTTTGCATGGTTTTGGATAATATTGGTAAGGAATGATAATATTAGGTTTGAATAATTTACACATATTCAACGAAACTACGACAAGATATCTGAAGTAAGCAGACAGTCGACGATAATAAACACCCACCCAATCATCTCGCCCGTTAAAGGAATTCAAATGTTGAAAGATGATGCTAAGCAAACACTCGATAATAATAAGTACACAAACTCAAATCATGTCAACTCTTAAAGGAATTTCAATGTTGAAATGTGACCATTGTGATATCGATTATCGTGGAGGTGAAAAAATATGCAATACACTAGTAATATATGCAACTACCCTACATTCATGGAAACCTAATTTTATTGAAGTCGAGTGTTTAATATATAGGTGAAAGGCCTTCATAAAATCAACACAGAAGCAGTAGAGCTTCAAGTGATTCTGTCTAGCCTCCTAAATGCTAGCTCAAACAGTGAATATGTGATGCCTTATCTGGTAGTCCCGCTTGAGCCCGGCTTGAAACTTGATTTCTATCTAACGGTTCCTCTCAAACCAATCAGACTCATAAAGATTGATTGCTGTAGGATATAATTTAGTGAAACTTGATTTGCGAATAGGGTGAATGATATGGTGGAAACAAGAAGGGGTGGAAATTGGAACAAACAACCTCATTAAAAAGGATAGCAAGTGGATAGAACACTCTCTGTACTGGTCGTGCTAATTGAAGGACCTATCTGGGAAGATGGCAATGGCTTTGAAATTCCTTTAAGAGTTGACATGATTTGAGTTTGTGTACTCATTATTTATAATATAGGTTTATTATAATTTATGTTTACATAATTCTATTAAGATTTAGGCTTTATTTATAATATAGGTTTATTATAATTTATGTTTTATTTAGAATATAGCTTTATTATGATTTATGTCTTATGTACTATATAAGTTTATTATAGTTTTGAGTTTTTAAAATAAAATTTATATTTATTTATGATATAGACTTTTATAATTATGAGTTTTTTAAAAATAATTTAAATGTTACTTTTTTATTTAAATATTTGATTTAATTTGTAATAATGTTTTAATTTTTTAATAAAATAATATTATATAATTTTTTAGTGATTATTTTTAAGTAACGAAGTGTCATTTTTATTGATTTTTCAGTTCCTTTTTATAATTAGAAAATATTTTTTTTGAGAATTTTAAATTAATTTTTTAATTTTGATTGGGTGGGTGTTTATTATCGTTGACTGTCTACTTATTTCGGATATTTCATCGTAGTTTCGTTGAATATGTGTAAATTATTCAAACCTAATATTATCATTCCTTACCAATATTATCCAAAACCATGCAAAACAATAATTGTGTAGAAGTCATATATGAATGTAAGGTGAATGATTGCTCATGTACACATGCGTACGAGTGACTTACCCTTCCAAATTTCATGTTTTATAAATGTGTGGACTGGTTCAGGGTGTTTTCGATTGCTGTTTTGGATTCTTTAGAGATTTGTTTCATCCCGATATAGTCAAGGTTCTTTGACAGTCGTTTATGGATCCGATTCGGATCAGATAATCTTGTTAAAAGAGGGATGACTGGTCTTTCATGGTGTTGTCTGTGTGAGAGGGAAGAAGAAAGTCTTAACCACCTACCGAATACTTGTAGATACACAGAATCTCTATGGCACTGGTTGACTATCATCTTCCGACAATTTGACAAAAATAAGGAAAGTATACAAGAAACAATTTAAAAATGGAGGCCACAATACAACAAGAATGAAGTGGTGAACATGGCCTAGAACTTGGTTCCGGGATTTATCCTCTCAGATCATTTATGGAGGGTGCACTTGAACACTTTACTTTTAGTTAAACTCAATTTTTATCTGAAGTTCTGTTTAATATGTTTTTCTTTTTTGAAGTACATTTTTCTTTTTCCAGTTTCCTGTTGCACTTTTGATTATTGAGGTACTGGCACTTTCATGTCAAATTCACTTATATTATGCTTCTAGTGGGAGATGTCCAGTCCTCCTTTTGGAAAATCATATTTCATGGTAACATTATAGTTCTAAAAAACTTGATTCCCAAGTGCCAATGCTCTTTACAATGATATATTATTTATATTTTAGAATGGAACTAACAGTTGACAAATGAGTGGTATAACGAAATAAGTTTCATCACCTGTTCTAGTTTGCACTTTGACCTTTAATGACTGTAGGAGATTTGCTTAGTGTATATTATTGGTTAGTCAAAAAGTACCATCATTGTTTCCTTCCAAATGGAGGAGTAATTTTTATTTGACCTCGTACCATATATGCAAGAATGAAATCACTTTCCATAAGTGATTTCTCCCCAAGGAACGTTCATAGTAAAATCCCTTTGCCTGCGATGTTGATCTATTTCTAATATGTTTTATGCATACACAAAAATCAGGATACTACGAAAGTTCTCTGCAAATGCATATGAACTACAACTACCCCCAGGTATAGGGATCTCGCCTATCTTCAATGTGGCAGTCCTGTACCCTTACATTATTGCTAATGTGGGGGATAGTTCGACAGAACACACACGAGACACCAAGGGAGAGACTGAGTCATGGGTCAAATAGATGCCTCGAGCCAAGCTTCTAGAGATCGAATAAATCTTGGATACTCAGGTGGCTAGGCAGACTCGACGGAAAGAGTACTTAGGGTACATGGTCAAATGAAAGGACCGTCCAGTTGAGGACAATTCTTGGGTTGATGCAGGCCAAATTCAAAGCACCAGGTACTCAATTGAAGAGCTCATGGACAGGAGCCATGAGATTCATTCATCCCAGGAGCCTGATGCAGGAGCATCCGACTAGGGAGGTGACAGTTGGACAAGCTATTTGATTAAGTTCAATTTAGTTAGTTTTATTTTTATTTTTAAATGAAGGTTGTTACAGGCAATGTTTTTATTTATAAACTAAACAATAGTTAGAATAGAATTTGATTAAAATAAGTTAGAAATGAAACTGAATGAAACTAGAAGATAACTATAATGTAACTGAGGGTGGTTCTTCAATAGTATGAGGTTGCCAACAAACATAAATAGGAAACCCAGAATCAAAAGGGGGGCTTCCGTCATCTAGATGAAAAGATAGGAAAGAAAACATAATTCTGAACAATTATTTTTTTATGAATTTAAAGAAAGCTTACACGTATTCACTATTTCAGAAGCAACAAGTATAAATTATTGTGCATAGCAATTAAACAACAAATTGTGTGATTAACATTCAAAATGCGCATTGAGACTGAAAGGATCAAATACGATAGAGCCAAACCATCCAGGTACATTACCAAATACATACCATTTGATTTAAATTAGAAATTTACAATATATATATATATCTATATATATATATATATAATATATATATATATATTATATATATATATATATATATATATATATATATATATATATATATATATATATATTATATATATATATATTCATTAGGTCCACGAAAGTACAGGACAAATTTCTAGATTCCACATAGGCTTCAAGACATAAAGTCCTCAAAAAAATAACCAACAGTCCTTCTTACAAACGACATACGCTGACGAGGGTTTCCACAACCCAGATAGACCAAAGTAGTACACAGAAGAAACAACAGACACAACAACCAACAACAGAAGGCCGAAACACATTCTGATAATAGAAAACAAAATCGACAAGATGGGCTCATTGCACAGGAGGCAACCAAGTATTAACAGACCAACAAACTGAAACCCCAAGGGTTAAACAACTATAGCCTAAAACCAAAATACAACCTCAAAGCGCAGTCGAGGAAGGACCCTACCCAATTTAACCACATCGGACCCAAATCTTCAAGGACGAGACCATGACATTTCATCCACAAGAGCCAGCCCCTTGTAGCCATAGCAAAGAGGAGAGGGGTACCTACACAGTGACAAGAAGATTATCAGAGAGGAAGCATAGCTATATAGCACACAACAACACCAGAGAAAAAACAAGGAACTTGACCCACGGTGAATACCTGAAGGGGAGGCCAGACTCCACAACCGAGCCACGAGTTGAAACCCCAACCTGAGTGCAACCAATGACCGAAGTGCTATGATACCACATCCTGCTCACCAGGAACAAGGTCGTTAATAAAAACTAGAGGAAGGTGAAACAATGGAATTGGAATAGGGTTTTTACCTGTCAAATAAGTAGCCAAGCCATCAACAAGAGTAACAGGTGGTGGGCTTGTGAAATGCGACCAAAACCCAGTTAAAAAACATCACCTGCAAGTTGTAAAAGAATCATTCACACACAGTCGAAATAAGGCATACCTAGAGTGACAAACCAAACCTGTGACTTCCATTGAAAACCAAGTGTATGACAACCACCAAGTCCAATGAAAAACATTCATATAACTAGCAAACGATGGTTGAGTGCTTTCCTGAATCTATTATGGAAACTAGCTAATTTGGCATAACCACCGAATATGAAGGACTTCTTTCCAAGGTTGTCGACTCATCTATGTCTTTAAACATATGACCGTGGTGACATTTTCTTTGTGTTCAGCGCAATGGCCTATGGTCACTTAAACACGCAAAAATACTGCAAAACCAAGTCCTCGAAACACCTTCCAATGTATGTTGGGAGATCGAGAGTTGTCCCACTCCGTTCACTTATGCATCTGTATTTGTCTCAACTCTAAATTTCTTGTAAGGCTAACTAAATTCCTTTTCCCCTACTCTAAGCCTTTTTTATCGATTCAATGTCGAAGACCAAATACATAAGAAAAGCTTCACAAATCAACCCCTTAGCACAAATTGTGAGGTTATGCCACAATATCATCTTATGTCATGCTCACATCATCTAGGCCACATGGAACCTTATGTAATGAGGCTCTTTCCTTAAAAAATTATGAATCATCGAGGTTGACATGATATATAAAATAACAATTCTCAATGAGGCCTTTTTCTTTAAAAAAATATTAGCTTTAGGTTGTTGTATATGAACCATCCAGGTTTAGGTTGTTGTATATGAACTATCCAGGTTTACAAATGTAGCAGATGTGCAAATTTACATGATATATAAAATGATAATTTTTAATTAGGTTTTAAAACAAAAAAAATCTTTATATTAGATTGTTGTGTATTAACCATCCAAGGTCTTTTTCTTAAAACCAAACCTTTTCTTTCTTAAAAAAAATATTTGTGTTAGGTTGTTGTATATTAACCATTCAAGGTCACACATGGAGGAGAATGTGCGAAGAACTAAAAAAAACATTATGAAGGGAATAATTTGAATAAGGGTTAAAAGTATCACATATTTTATAATTTGAATAAGAGTTAAAGAGTATCATATATTTATTATTTAGAAGGTTTGTTTGTTTCTTTTTTTTTTTTTGAATAATTTGAATAAGGTTAAAAAATATTACATAGTTTTATTTTTTAGAATATTTTGTTCTGGTTGTGAATGCATAGTTTTGTTATAAATGTTTATTTTTCTATTTATTTAATTGTATTACGGTAAATTGTGATGATTTTTCTTTTAAAATAATATGTGAGAAATGAAAAATAATTATTGTTTCCAAATTGATAATTAGTTTATTTTTTCACCTTGTTTATTTATTTATTTTTAAATACATTACATGAAAAACATTATATGATTCATAAATGTTTATAAATAGTTTGATTTGCTAAAACAAAATTAACTTTGATTAAATATGGTCAACCTATTCTCTCTTACATGTTTATCTTTTTTATATTTTTAATGTTATAACAAAGATAAAAATACAATTAGATTTTTTCAATACTACATTCTATGAAATACACTCTGATAGCAAAGACACATATTGTGACACAAATATTTACCTTGAAAACCCATACAAGAAAATCTACATTTAATGAAGGATTGTGCATTCTATTCTTTTAGCTCATAGAAACTACAATACAAATATCAAAGATGTCCAAACTTATCATGACGTTATGAGACATTATGGTCTTTGATAGTACTCTATAATATGCACATATGTCTCTACTCCACACAAGAATTTACTAGCACCCCCAAAATGTATCTAAATGAGGAATTGATTAGCTAGAGTACCAAGCCATCATTAGCAATATTAATGACATATTGAGTCGAACACTTTTTGTTTTCCCTAAAGATTTTTTTCTAACTATAATCCTTTTAATGATAAAGAATGCGGGGGTGAATTAACATTTTGATTTTGTTTTTAAAAGAAAGTGAGGTAATGAGGTATTTAAACATCTGAGTAATCCATTTTATTTCATCATTTTTGGATTAACCCAACTTTATGATGAAGCTAGGTTGTTTTTCTTACTTGAATGAACCACGCATGATAAACTTGTGAAGAAATCAAGTTGGATGACCTTCTCCCATGAACCTACAAGAGAACCCTTTGAATAAACTTAATCTGATGCCTTACATAATAAACCCTATAATTAAATTAGATCAAATTTAATCATTTAACAAACCAAATTAGATAGCATGCAATATTACTATTCATTAAAAATGATAATCCATTACTATACATATTTACTTTGGTTGTGTAAATATTGTATTTATTTGTTTTAGATTTTGTTGATATATCAATTTTGGTTCAATCACTTTTGAAAGGTACATGAGATCCATAATGAATTAATAGATAAAGATATATACTATTGTTTTGGTTCTATAATTGCTTAAAAGTACATGAGATCTATAATGACTTCAAAAATAAAGATATACACTATTGTGAAAAAATATTATAAATTTAAAAACAATTTTAGGGTCCATTTCTTTAGTGCCACTACCAACTAAGGTTGAAGGTACATGATAATATTTTGTTTAAAGAACAAAGATGCAATGGATTCCATTATACAAGAACACTTGCATTCACTTAATCAAATTATGTTTATAATACTTTATTGTGTTTTCAAGTACTTGCAAGCCAATGTGTTTTCATTACATAAGTTAGAGGGTTTTTAAGGACTTACATAAGTTAAAGGGTTTTTAAGGACTTTTTTCAAATTAAGTTTCTTTATTGTAAGGGTCGAGGATACTTATTTTTCCATGTTATATTTTCATAAAACCTTTGTATTTTATGATTTTACTTATGCAATTTTTTCTTCTAAATAATAGATAAGAATGATTATTAGACATTGTATTTGCACATTGCTATATTTTACTCTTATCAAATTGAAGTAGAAATTTGTTAAGAGGTTAAAGGGTTTTTAAGGACTTTTTTCAAATTAAGTTTCTTTATTGGAAGGGTCGAGGATACTTATTTTTTCATGTTATATTTTCATAAAAACCTTTGTATTTTATGATTTTACTTATGCAATTTTTTCTTCTAAATAATAGATAAGAATGATTATTAGACATTGTATTTGCACATTGCTATATTTTACTCTTATCAAATTGAAGTAGAAATTTGTTAAGAGGTTAAAGGGTTTTTAAGGACTTTTTTCAAATTAAGTTTCTTTATTGGAAGGGTCGAGGATACTTATTTTTTCATGTTATATTTTCATAAAAACCTTTGTATTTTATGATTTTACTTATGCAATTTTTTCTTCTAAATAATAGATAAGAATGATTATTAGACATTGTATTTGCACATTGCTATATTTTACTCTTATCAAATTGAAGTAGAAATTTGTTAAGAGGTTCTAAAGTTTTGTGCTTGAAAAGATAAAACGTTGATTTTGAGGAGAGAAAGTGGGGATTAATAGATTGTTATATATTATGTTATTTATTTGGTATTTTTTGTGGAAAAATTGGAGTTGTTGCCTTGTTGGGCCCATTCTCAGGGTAAGTCCACTTTGGTGAGCTGGGCTCCAGAGCCTTCCTGAGTTTATTTAGAGCCTTAAGTGGTTTTTTTGGGGTTAAAACTCCGTGAATGAATCTTTTAGTGTCTTGAAGCTATTCTACACTTTTATAGCTTTTCAATGATGTAAAGATAACCTTAATCAGAGTTCATATTGGGAAGTTATGCTTCTTGTGTGTTGATCTATCTTGTTTACCATCATGATACTAAGTGGATGCCATGTGAACTCACATCACTCACACTTGTGAAACTAGTCAAGTATGGAATTTTAAGAAGATTTTGAAGAGTCCAAAATACTGACATTAATTAGGGGTCGAGGAATGTAGAAACCATAACCCTAGACAACTAATAGGCTACGTTAAATACTGGGCCATTGGGAAAGGAATGGTTTTTTGTTTATTTGTTTATATAGTTTATTGTTTCATAGTTGAGCAAAACATCCATGAGTGGGACATTGATATAAAGCAGAGAAAGTAGAAGGTCCTACAATAGGCATACTTGCCACAATGTCCATGGCAACTCCACAGTGAGTGTCCCTTTCTTTATATTTTCATCTCATTACCAAGAAGAATAGAGTAGAGTATAGGCATGATGTTCTAGCTTGGTTTTTCTTGTATCGAGTTTTCCCAAGGTACATTTGTGTTAATAGTGTGGATGGTGTGTTATTTTCTTAGCTTTTTTCATTTCAATTTCAATGTATTTCAATGCTTCATATATTAAACTAGTAACAATCAAATATAAAAATCTAAAGTGATACACTACATAATAAGGAATTTTTTGAATGTTATAAAAATTGTTGGAATATCCATGATAGATTATAGACATATTAGCTTTAAACCAAATTTCTTTTGGGGTTTTGAGGGAAGCTACAAGATCTAGGACTTGGCATAGGAAGTTTCAAAACCCTATCTATGGAAAATGAGTGCAATAATAGTCTATGTGATGAGTTGGAGGAGCAATTTTTCAAGTTGGAATCACAATTTGCTAACAACTCTTGTAACATGACTATTTCCATGACAAAGATAAAGAATATGTTCAAAATTTTCAGGGAGTTTGTTAGCTCTAACGTAGAAGTTGGGTCATATAAGAACGCTGGAGATAATGAAATTCTAGAAAGGGGGTTGAAAAGAGAGCAATAGAAAGAGAGACTAGGTTCTAGTGCCACCACTTTTTCATACTTCATATAAGGTGGACACAAAAGTGAACATCAAACACTACCAAGGTGAGACTAATGTTGTTAAATTGAACACATGTTTATTATAAGTTTATTTCGATGTTCATAACATAGGAGAAGAGCAAGATATTTCATTTTCCTTTCTAAAGTTAGAGGGTCGTGCCAAAACTTGGTGGGAAAGTATATGGAGATGCTTAGGTTAGAGGGTGACCTCACAATAACTAAGTGGGTGGTGTTTAAAGCCTTTATTAATTTCTATTTTTACCCTATTGGGTATGAAGAGGACCGTGGATATATTGGCACCACTTTTAGTATAATTAAGCATAGAATGTAAACAAATACACCACTGAGTTTGAAAAAATGGTCATATGTTGAGTATATCTTGTAAAAACTTGGATGTACTTCTCAAGTATTTGAGTGGTCTACATAGTGATTTACAAAGGCAAGTGATGCTCTTCAAACTTATGACATCATAGTAGATTTCCATATTAATTTTTCTTCTACTTAGATTCAATATAATCTTCTTTGTTTAATGCATTGTCTTATTTAAGTGTTTGAAAGATTATTTAAACATTGAAATCTTAAATGGTTTTAAATATGTTCAACTTTACAAAATGTATAAAATTTTCATTTTGATATGTATCCACCCTAATTCTTCATATTCAATTTCAAGATCAATTCTATGACTTAATAATACATTATGGGATTATGGGCTAAACGTGTAATTAAGCAATAAGACTAAGCCCTAAAATAATATATACTACTTTTTGTATCTTTATTTCAATAGGTATGGAATTTTGAAAAATATTTATTTATGTGGGTGCTGCGCAGAACGATTTCAATTAAATTTCTGCAACTACTAACTAGTGATTTAGTGAACTTCGTTGACTTTATTTCTATTTGATTTTAACGTTTTTCCGTAACTCTAATTGATTATGGGATTCAATTTCTATTTGATTTTTAACTTGATTATGGGATTCAATTTCTATTTGATTTTTAACATTTTTCCCTAACTTTATTTGATTATTTGATTATGGGATTCATTGTATGAGTGTGATATCCTCGAATTATGTAAATAAATATTTAATTTACTGTATGTTATTTTAATTATAAAATTATTTCTTGAAATTAATTATGGAGAAGTGAGAAGTGATTTAGCAATTCCTTGTAAATATTGTTTTTATTTATTAAGTGGTGTTTTTACTTATTAAGTGGTTAGGGAAAACAGTTATTATTTACTCAAGCAAATAATCTTCATAAATTCCTTTTGCTTAATCATTCTGGGTAATGCGAAGGAAGGAAATTATTGAATAAAAATGCTCTAAACAAATTATGAATACTGGAACAACTACAACATGGCAAACGCCAACCTCAGAAGTCTCGGATAGGCATTTCTGCAAGGTCAGAAACAAACAATATTATAATACTGAGAATGAACAGTTGCGATATAAAACGGAAAACACTAAATAATCTTCATAAATTCCTTTTGCTTAATCATTTTCGGTAATGCAAAGGAACAAAAAAAGGGAACTTATTGAATAAAAATGCTCTAAACAAATTCAGAACAACTACAACATGGCAAACACCAATCTCAGAAGTCTCAGATAGGCATTTCGCAAGGTCGGAAATGAACATTACAGTAGTTGCGATATAAAGCGGAAAACACTGTATTTTCATTTAGAAATCCTTGATGAGGTTATCAAAAAAATAATTATAACTCACGTCTAATTCAACAAGCCCAGACAGCACACAGATAGAATCTGGCAATGCTTTGAAGTTATCAGAATTGTAACTAACGTTCAGAATTTGAAGGCTTACAAGTCTTTCAATGTCTTGAGGAAGATATCTGAGTTTGTTACTAAACATTTATGGAAATTTGGTGTAATAACTACATAGAGACAGTGCAGTATGGAAGAGGTATTAGTCCTTGGCAGGGACAATACAATACAAACGCTTAAAGTTGTAAGTACTGAACATTTGTGGAAATTTGGTGTAATAACCGCATAGAGACAGTGCCGTATGGAAGAAGTATCAATCCTTGAATTAGCAGGTTTCCTGGTTATTATTAGTAGAAATTACAAGTTAGCTAACAGCAACTAAATGTTGACATCTATATGTTGAAGTTTTGCTTTTCTACAATTCAGGAAGATCTATCAACAGAACCTCAACCCTAATATATGCCTCAGAACCTCAGCTGGTCATGTACTTTGAGGATTGTAAAGAAAGGATATCAATTCTGTCCATCAAATCAGTACCACTATTCATGCATTATAAACCATTAAACATACTTACAAGTAGTAAAGTTGAACTCTGAACTATGTGTTCAACATTCAACATATGACAAACCCATCATACCCTTAATAATGACTACGGACTGCATGATTGTGTGTTAAGACAATGAAAATAAATAAAATAGATGAAACCTCTATATGGTGCAAACCAAAAATATTATGGATTTCGTGACCCCATAGTTCATATGTGATGCAAATAATCACTAAATGATGTGTGCAAACTTTGTGAAAAAGAGAATGTAATAGAAAACATTGGGAAAACTAATACTCAGTCACTCAAACAACTGTGGACACAAGAAAATGGTATAGAAAAAGGTAAATATACTAGTTATGAAAGTATCACGAAATACATTCAGGGCATATTTCCAAATTATTGTCCATAAATAACTTACTGTCAACAATAATATTTATCAGGAGTCAGTTTCTTGTTGGTGCTAGTAGTAATGAAAAGCATAATTAAACCAATAATTTCATTTAAATACAAAACTGAGAACACATAGTATAATTGTTCACTGGGTTATAAAACCCCTTTTTTCAAACATTCCCAAATACATGTCTGAATACGAACATGATGAAATATTAGATCCCTTACAATTCTACTTGATTTGTGACTTGGTAACCAAAACTTTTCTACCTGTAGAAAACAAACAAGAGTTTTGGTTAAAGGAAATTAACCTATGTACAAAATAATTGGTATGTGCATAAAGACAAGTTATTTTGTTACCTAGGTTGTAGATTATCTTGTCATTTCCGAAGAGCCTGTGCCACCAGAGTGGAAAGAAAAAAATGGTCAGCAGATTTCATGCCAAATATACATATGTAAGCTCTGTACTGGTACCAATAAGGGGCTTATGGTTGAATTGTTTTTGTTTTAAAAAAAATAAACTTGAGAAAAATTTATTGCAAAATGCAGTTAATGTTGGCCAATCATTATGCATACAGAGAATTCAAAATCCTAGCATGCCGTAGCAAAGCAAGTGAAAATGGAGGTAAAATAAGTTGAAAGGGATCTATCGCATGCAATTGAAGGAGTAGGACCAATTGTTAATAAAATACCAGATACAGTTGGTACTAGCCTCCAAAAGAGTTCCTTAAAGAGAAATACAAGTGGAATTGAAACCTATACCTTCTTGAGTCGTAGCTCTTCCTGCCTTTGTTTCTTGAGATAGGAAAGCTTTTCATCCACCTATTCCAGGTATCATAAGAAGCATTATGAACTTAAAGAAGCTTTATTTGAATGAAGATGCTAGACAGAAATGCACAAAATCATTTAGGAACAGGGTTTGGAGATACAAAGTGATCGAATTAAGCCCTTTCAGATGCTCTGGATTTTGTGTGAAGCTTTATATTCAATGGCTTAGTTTGCTCTTTCACGGGGGGCTTTCTCAGAACCTGTAAATTTGACAAATGCACTTTATAATATAATTCAAATAAGAGACTTTGGATGGCATTTTGAACTTTTGAAATAGGAATTCAGTCATTCAAAACTAGCATCACCATGATACGTAAACTGGCTTGCATAAATTTAAAACTTGCCTGTGGTTCATCAGTTGTAAGGGGTAACCTTCGTGCAATTGGTATTTTGGGCTTTACCTCCTCCTCCATTTGCTGTTGTAGCTTTCTCATAAATTGTTGCTCTTTCACTTGGCACGACCAGTACAGAGAGTGTTCTATCCACTTGCTATCCTTTTTAATGAGGTTGTTTGTTCCAATTTCCACCCCTTCATGTTTCCACCATATCATTCACCCTATTCGCAAATCAAGTTTCACTAAATTATATCGTACAACAATCAATCTTTATGAGTCTGATTGGTTTGAGAGGAACCGTTAGATAGCTAGAGGCCAAGCCGGGCTCAAGAGGGACTACCAGACAAGGCATCACGTATACACTGTTTGAGCTAGCATTTAGGAGGCTAGACAGAATCACTTGAAGCTCTACTGCTTCTGTGTTGATTTTATGAAGGCCTTTCACCTATATATTAAACACTCGACTTCAATAAAATTAGGTTTCCATGAATGTAAGGTAGTTGCATATATTACTAGTGTATTGCATATTTTTTCACCTCCACGATAATCGATATCGCAATGGTCACATTTCAACATTGAAATTCCTTAAGAGTTGACATGATTTGAGTTTGTGTACTTATTATTATCTAGTGTTTGCTTAGCATCACCTTTCAACATTTGAATTCCTTTAAGGGGCGAGATGATTGGGTGGGTGTTTATTATCCTCCACTGTCTGCTTATTTCGGATATCTCGTTGTAGTTTTGTTGAATATGTGTAAATTATTCAAACCTAATATTATCATTCCTTACCAATATTATCCAAAACCATGCAAAACAATAATTGCGTAGCAGTCATATATGAATGTAAGGTGAATGATTGCTCATGTACACATGCTTACGAGTGACTTACCCTTCCAAATTTCATGTTTTATAAAATATTTTAAGCAATGCTAAAAATTTTAACAAAAGCATTTTAGTATTTTTTCATGATAAAAATATGAAAATTACAGATTCAGGTGAATTCAACCTCATATAATATCCAGATAAAATATTTGGGGCCATGAAGCCAGTGAAGGCGATCAGGATTGCAATGGATAACGGTAACTGTGAATTCAATGTAAATTAGGCTTCTGACATGTTTTTAACCTTTATTCCTTTTAAAAAATGTTATAGAATTATATTACGGTCATGTGGACATCAAAATATTTTATTTATTATTGAAAGTGAGTGAAATATTTTTACTACATTTGGTTGTAATATCAACAAGAAATCGAGTGACCATAGTAAACTTGGGATTATTAATGTTTTACAATGATTTTAACTAATACTAACTAAACATGCATATTCATTTTTTTATTTTTTAGTTAACATTCCTTTTATATTTAGAGAATCTTTTATTTTTATTTTAAGTGAGACACATGTCAAATTCAGTTGCCCTCATGCTCGGTTGTAGAAGGAGCTTCTCAACTCAATGAATTAAAGCTTAAATTTTTTACCATATTTACTTCACATTTTTTACCATATTTACTTCACTATATTAACAAATATTTAAAATAAAATAAATGAGAAATAAACATTTTTACTTCACATTTTTTACCATGTTTAGTTCACTATATTAGGAAATATTTAAAATAAAATAAATGAGGAATAAAAAAGGAAGGGTCAACTCAATGATTCTTCATTTATTTTATTTTAAATATTTTTTAATGTCATTTAATAATTAAACTGAAGGTTTTTGTGTGATGAGATTTTATCTTACAACACTATTTTCCTAGATTGGTCGTTCACCACCGAAGCATGGCCAATCAAAATTGTTTTGTTATTCTTATATTCTCCATCCACCATGTAACGACGCCATTCAATTAATTAGTCACATGATCGAGTCCCACTATTATGTTTCTTCTCACCAATAAGTAAAATTGCTAATTTAACATTTATTAATTTGAAACTAAAAAAATTGTTAATTTTTTATATATCTCTTAATCAAATTTTATCCCATCCTTTATGTAAAAATCAAAATTTCCAAAACCCATTTCAAATATAACAGATGCCTATGAAATAATTATTCACCATTTTAAAACACCTCGAATAGTTAAAAACCATTAAAACCCGTTCGTAGCATTCTTTTGTGAAATTTTGAGTCATTATTTACTACCGAAAAGAGTTCTTGGCATTATCTACTATTGAAGTGGTTTAAAATTTGACAAACTATACATAAGTATTAAAAAAAATGAATACACAAGTGTGAAAGAAATCAAGCTTGAGTTATATAAACAAGTATATAGGAATCTGGAAAGAAATTGTGGAGTTTACCTTATGAAACATCAATAGAAAAATGATAGGTAATATGAAAACATAAGAGAAAAGTAAGTAAATAAATGTAATTTTGATGATCTCAAAACTAGATGGAGAGGAGGGAAATTAAGAGCTCCCCATTAAGTTTCCATGAAGAGAAAGTTGAGATTTTCATCATTTTCCTCGTCGATTTATATGGGTTGGTTGTAATTTAGTTCTCGTGATTGTGTTTATAAATTTCGTTTATTGTTTTTATTTTTTAGAAATTGACGAGTTGTATAGTTTATATAATTAATTTCCAAAAATTTAATTAGAAACTGAATCAAAATAATAATTTGAAAAATGTCAGATTTGTTTTTAGTTATTTGAAATAACTTTATTTATCAATTCGTAAAAGTTTGGTGATGCAAATTGGGTAGGATATGGGGCCCTAAGATTTCAAAGTTTCTTTATTATAATATTTTAAATCAATATGGAAAGTTGTTAATTTAAGTTGATTAGGTTAAAATTATAAACCAAAGATTGTGATAAATAAAATATAAATTAGGCTATGGCTTTCTCAAATAATTGAAAGCTGAGAAATAATTTGAAGTATTGAGGATAAGTCTGATGTAAAGACTACTCACAAATGATTGAGTTCACAAGGTATTAATATGAGATGGAAATGAGAAAAATATCGACAAAAATGTATTGGACAAGTGCTAAAAATATGAAAATTTGGGCATTAGCAATTTCCCGCTAACTAAATTCATTACATGTACGTATGCAACCAATATTCAAACTGATTTTGAGAAGGTGATGCTCCTATGGACGTTGTTGAGGTTGTAATCAGTCTAATCTGCGTCATGTACATGTGAATATCCTCATCGTGGTCTAATTATTCTCTTTTAGGCAACTTGTACTCCTTCATGTATTCCTTGGTTAGAAGCTAGATCATTTGATAGTAAAAATTTAGACCTATCAATCCATATCCATAGTTTTTAATGCACTTATTATACCTATGGACTCTCTACTTTCAATAAGATATTCTGAACTTTTGGAGTGCGAGTATGACTTAAATCCTACTCCGAAGAATGTGGTCCCAATTTTTTGAGAGATTGCTTGCGTCTCATAGATTGAGTTGTTAAGACATATAATGTTTCTTAGGCAGAGAAGTTAGAACATGACCTGAAGTTGCAAGTCTCTTTATAGGCTAGTAGATTAGCCTTAATGAGCCATCAAACAATAAATAATTAGTTATATAATATTAGATTGCACATCAAATTTAAAATTCCACCCTCTGAAACATGTATATCGAGCATGTTATCAAGTAATTCAAAAATCTCTATATCATAGCCTATCATTATCAATTATTAAATGTTTATTGAAAATGATAGCATTGACGCCTATTTCAACTCTGGAAACTAGCATTCGCCACTAACCAATAGATGAATTTACATTGTTATAAGTTGATGTCATCATTTATACTATAATAGTTAATATTTCCTAGTGGGTACACCTCATATTTACCTGATCATAAGAGTAACCCTAACTCTATCAGAATTATAATATAGATATAGGTTGTCAAATTATCAAGCTAAGTGTCAAGGATGAATTTCAATAACACAATTTCCGCATGTGTGTAATTTCACTGTGTCCAAAGCTCTCTTCACTTAATATGTATAATTTAGATTGTGGCTGCTTGAAACAAATATAATGTAAAAGAGATCCCCTTAATTCAAGGGGAGCCAGTTGGTCTCCTTGCACAGCTTGGTGATTAGAAAAGGAGCCTAAAATTTCAAAAATGGATTAAATATAGTGGGAATGGCCAGATGACAAAGTTGGCATTAGTTGTTTGTTTCCATCTACTGCCAACCGAAGCCTGAAAGGAAGGCACCTGAGGTTTTCTCAAGAGAGAGGTGACACTAGCCTCATACATCTAATGATTTATGTGAGATATTATATAAGGATAATGCCATATCTTTATTGGAAGAAACACAAAAAGCCCTCTTCTCTTTCATGAAAATGGATATTACCTTTTACATATTTATAAAAAAAGGATTGTGATGATAAAGTAGTTTCAATGAACACTCGTCAACATCCAAGAATACACTTACTCAACATAGTAGCTCTAAAGTTGTGCTACTCTCTGAAATAGTTATGAAGGCCAAGGTATTTTTGAAACTGGCAAGTATGATATTGCCTACTCAGAACAGAGGAAAGTAATTTTGTAGGGCGTTTTCAAGTGAACTTTCAAGAGGCCACCTATAATCAACATCTCTTTAGTTTTCCAAATTGCATTACATTATTAGTAGGCTTGTCATGTTGGTTGAGATGTCAATAGCTAACTACAGAGGACGGTAGAATGTTGTATCCACGAGAATGTGATCTGTATACTTTTTGTATGCATGAAATTTTTTAAGGGATTTTGTTCTACTTTCAATAAGATATTCTGAACTTTTGGAGTGCGAGCATGACTTAAATCCTACTGCGAAGGATGTGGTCCCAATTTTTTGAGAGATTGCTTGCATGCCATAGATTGAGTTGTTAAGACATATAATGTTATCAAGTAATTCAAAAATCTCTATATCCTAGCCTATCATTATCAATTATTAAACATTTATTGAAAATGATAGCATTGATGCCTATTTCAACTCTGGAAACTACCATTCCTCACTCATAAGAGTAACCCTAACTCTATCAGAATTATAATATAAATATAGGTTGTCAAATTATGAAGCTAAGTATCAAGGGTGAATTTCAATAACATAATTGCTGCATGTGTGTAATTTCACTGTGTCCAAAGCTCTCTTCACTTAATATATATAATTTAGATTGTGGCTCCTTGAAACTACAAATGAATGGTTTATTGCATCGATGCATTGTTATGGTCATATAATAATAAAAGAAAATGAAATACGAGTAACTTAGAAGACCAAAGTGGTAGATATCGGACATACTCTAAAGGAACCCTTTCACTTTTTCCTTTATCTCCAATAGTAATGTAAAGGCCTGGGTAGGTGTATTTTCTATTATAATTCCTAAGAGGATGTTTCACATCTTTTCATATTTTGCCCTATGTTTGTGGAGGTTTTGAGTAGCCTAATGTAACATGTTCAAGTTTTTAAGAACCTTTGATTCATTGGATTCCTTATTCAAGTGGTGGTTTAATCGAAAAAGTAGATATAAAGCATTACCTTTATTTGTAGTATGGGATAGGCAGAAGGCTCGAAATCTTGAAATATTTGAAAATAAACCTCCAATTGTCCATAATATTTGTTCACAATCATTAGTATTATTATGTGAGAGGGCTCTCCCCAAGTGGATTGTTCAACAGGCTCTGTGGGCTGATTGCACTACGACCAAGGTGACCCAATCCACCTTCGATGTCACAACCTGCCATGTTGCAAAACCCCTTTCCAATGCAAGGCTATGTAGCCAGTCTAGGATCCACTTATTCTAGTCAAACTGTTACTCCCACAGTCATGCCTCATGGGACCTTTTAGATCCTTTACATGAATGAAGTGGACGTTCATCTCCAAACCCAAAACCTTCCGTACGACATACCTCCTGTTTATTGTTCATATGAATATGAATGATTGAAATTATATAAGATAGATTTATGTTGATTATTTATGCATACTTATTGTTTGGTAAATTTTTTTCTATGGCATTCATTTTTTGAATAAAAGAAGGATGGAAACAAAAGCATGATTATGGACAATAGGACAAAGTCATAAAATGTGAAGTAATATATAATCATATAATAGATTAAACTAAAAAGTTGCTCATCAACCTAGAAGGTTCTCAAAACCTACTAGGTAACAGTTTAGACAAAGCTTCATTGCCTTTGGAGCTTCTTTGTCACTCCCTGCCTCCCAAAGTTATGCTGCATTTTTTCATTATGTCTTTGCCTCCCAAAGTTATGCTGCCTTTTTTCATTATGTCTTTCCACTGCTTCCTTTTGTCAAGTTATATTGTTCTCCAAAGCAATTTCTCCATTTCCAATTCCTTATTTATTTATAAATATGACTTGTTGCTAGAAATTTGATATTTGTCTGGCAACATAATGTAAGATCCTATTGTTTTAATATATATATTTTGTTCAAAACAATCATCTTCACTTTTTGCTAATTTGATCAATATTTTTTACAAAGCTGTAGAAGACAATTGCAGAAGGCAAGTTTGGTAAGCAATTGCAAATGATGGAAGAAATAATAGATGTTGACAGTTACAAATTCAAATTACAATGCATTTTGCCTGACAGCATTGATATTGTCTTAAAAAGAAATGGTCTTTTTAGATTAAATGCATTTTCATATACTGTAGGAGATTGTCTATTTGACTCATTCGAAATGCTTCTACATTTTTCGTTATACTTCAAATGAACTACGAAATGGGTTAATAGAACATTTTCTTTTTTGCTTAAACAATAATGTTGTTGAAGCAATAGAGTCATATGAGTATGAACTAGCACCTGACTTCCTATATGAGTTACATGGAATTAATGATATTGGTACATATCTTCATAGAATGTGTTGTTCTGCATCCACAAATATAAAGGAGTCTGACCGAGGTTTATGGGGCAATACCTTTTGCATACGTTGGTTAGCTAAATGGCTAGATATATCAATTGCAGTTTGGTCATTGACAAGAAAAACAAGATATTTGCTTTTTAATCAACATGAAAATACAATTCCATATTGCATTCTCTTTCATGATGCAAATCCTGTTAGTGGTCATTATGAACCATTGCTTTACCAAAAGTTTCCAATATGCATTTGCAACCAGTCTAATATCTACCTGTCATCTATTTGCAAAGATATTGAAAGCCATTGGATTCATATTGCAGATAATATGCTTTTAAATGAATTAACGATCGCAAAGCAAATGACATCTAATTGTGGTGACAATCTCTTTAATGCAATTTGCTATTTAGTGGCAACAGAATTCGATGCACAGTGTTTGCGACTTTACATTGTCCAATCTTTTTGCAATGCACTTATGCATAAGAATCGAGATGCATTACATTGTTTAGAACAATACCTAGTACTTGATGTGATACACTATGCAATGAATAACAACTGGCAACAATATCTCATAAATATGGCAATGCCATATGAGAAAGGACAGGTAGAAGGCAGACCATTCTGTTTGCAATGGATATCTGTGATGTTCAAAGTCAATATCCAGGGATGCTCCTCTGTTGCTAATAACTTTGTCAGTTACAGTTCTGCTTATTCGACATGCAATCATATTGTTAACATCATGTCATTCAGGACATATACATCACATATTCACTACCATGCAATGATACAAAAATATGTTCATAATTCTCAACAAGTGTACATGAAAGCAAAAGAGGATTGTAATCAATTGCATCATAAGCATATACTAGGAAAACAACAATGTATATCTCAAGTACATTTTAACAATAATATTGCATTTGAGATAGCATCTCATTTCGAACAAGTGCAGCCAACTAAGCATCGTAGGCTCAATTATCACAAACTAAAGCAATTCATACGTACAAAACGCAAATGCACCAATGTACATAACAATGATAACTTATTTTGTGATAATCATGTACTAGAAAATCAACAACCTAGTTCTTGCATTAGCAACTTTGGTAAGCAATTGGAAATGATGGAATAAATAATAGATGTTGACAATGACAAATTCAAATTACAATGCATTGTGCCTGACAACATTGATTGTTTTTTACTAGAAAAACAACAATGTATATCTCAAGTACATTTTTACAATAATATTCAATTTGAGCTAGCATCTCATTTAGAACAAATGCGACCAACTAAGCGTCGTAGGCTCAATTATCATAAACCGAAGCAATTCATACGTACAAAAAGCAAATGCAGTGATGTAGATAACAATGATAACATCTTTTGTCATAAGCATGTACTCCAAAATCAACAATCTAGTCCTCGCATACATCTCAATAACAAGATTGAATTTGAAATAGCAACTTGCTTACAGAAATTGCCTAGGTGTCATAAGCTTACTTATCACCAAATCAAGAAATTCATACGTACAAGAAGCAAATGCAATGACATATGCAAAAAAGCATCTTCTAATAAGAAGTCAAGAATGACAAGAAAGAAAGATGCAGTACAGATTTATATGGAACAAGTCGAAGACACGCCTAGGAATACATGTGCTGTTTGTACTAGATTGCATTTTGCAAAAAATATCAGATTCTTCACTATAGAGTTGCAAGAAAAACATATGAATTTGACATTGAACAATAGGACCTTCAGAAATGAAAACATATGTGTTGCTTGCAAAAAAGCACTCAAGAATGGAAAGCTTCCACAATTTGCAACACTTGAACAAATAAGACGTAACATTCCATTGCCAACTGTAAATACACTTTCAGATATAGAAGAAAGACTTGTGTCATTGAGAATTGCATTTGCACAAATCAGACAATGGGGATATAGGCGATCACAAATTGGCTTAACAGGATCAATTATCAATGTACCAGTTCATATGGACGCTGTGCAAAAAGCATTGCCACAATATCTAAGTGATACTATGATAATTGCAATTGCATTAAAAATACGACTGCAATACAAAAATGCATACCAAACAGGTAAAGTACGTCCAATTATTGTCATGAAAGCATTGAATGAACTATGTTCTAGAAGTCTTTATAAAGCTGAGAACATTTGTATAAATGAGAATTGGGTCCATGTTTTACAAGAGAATAATGAATACATTGTACAAAATTCAAACAACGACAATGAAAGTGATACAGACAGTGATGCAAATATCGAACCACCTATTGAAACATTGGTGCATGGATTAATAGAGTCACAACGCATCTATGATTTGCAAGACAATATTATTGAACTAGCACCTGCTGAAGGACAACGACCACTGGGGATTTTCAAGGACAAATATGCAGAAGAAATGAACTTTCCAAAATTATTTTATGGCGATGCACGTGATCATGACATCACAAATAGGTTTAGCTACCAAAAAATTATACAATGGGAATTGTTACAAGCAAGTGGTGACTTCTCATATCATACAACAATTTTTTTTTTCAAGACAATGCGAATAATAATTGATAAAGTGCTTTCTTGCATATGGGTATGAATAAGAAAAGGACAACTAAAAGGCAGGAAAATATTAGCAAAATATGTCAAGTATCGAGCAAATTTGGAAAAGTTATTGAAATCTGATATTGGATACATAGATTTCAAAAACATTCGCATATCTTCTGATCATTTGGAAGAAATTAAGAAAAACATATTTGCAATGATACGACAATTGGGACCTCCAACTTTCTTTGTGACATTTACAAGTGCAGAACATCGATGGAA
Organism: Pinus taeda; assembly: GCA_000404065.3. Classification (NCBI taxonomy): domain Eukaryota; kingdom Viridiplantae; phylum Streptophyta; class Pinopsida; order Pinales; family Pinaceae; genus Pinus; species Pinus taeda. The sequence goes on along the minus strand of APFE030698200.1, from coordinate 237,080 downwards.
ACCATTAGTAGATACACTGGTCACATTGTTTAGAAATAAAGCAAGTAAAAATGCTATTGATATATTAGAAGATGATGACATTGACTACCTTATAAGAAAATATCCAGTCACATGTAGCTAGTACTATAGACATAGAATTAATGCTGTAAAGCGAATGATATGTCAAGATACTACATTCTTTGGAAAAATATCTTACTACTATTTCGTAACAGAATTTCAAAATAGAGGAACTGAACATGAACATGGACTGTTATGGATAGAGAGTGCTCCAATATATGGAAAACAAAGCAATTCAGAAATTGAGAAGTTTCTTGACAATTACATAACTTGTAATACAGATCATTTGGAGCTAGATGTTGCTAAATTGCATAAACATCACCATACAAGAAGTTGTAAGAAGCGAAAAAATTCAAACTGCAGATACAACTTCCCCATGCCACCAATGAAATCAACAATGATCATCGAGCCAACCAATGCACAAAATAAAAAAATCGTCGAGAAACCAATATCACTTTTGGCATTCTTGGAGCAAACAAACTACAATGATTCAATAACCCATGACAATTTCCTCCTGGAAATAGGACTAACAGAAAGTGAGTACATAGAACTATTACAACATACAGTAAAGCAACCAACAATTTTCCTGAAACGAAAACCTTCTCACATTTGGAATAACAGTTTTGCAAAGGCTATGCCTACTTTATGGAATGCAAATATAGATGCAAAATTTGTGCTAAATGCATATGCCGCAGCATCATATTGTAGTTCATATATGACCGAAATTGACAAGTCTATGACAAATGCATTTAGAAGAATACGCAAAGAGCATCAGAAAAATGAAATTGATGCTATGCAAATGATTCGTAAACTCGGAAATACATTACTCAATCTGCAACAAATGTCAGCTCAACAAGCAGTGCATATAGCACTTTCATTGCCATTGAGTTGTAGTTCAAGGGAATGTATATTCATAAACACATCTCCAGTTGATGAACGCACATTTATGCTTAAACCGCCTATTCTTTTGAAACAAGAACCTGATGATTCAGAAGATGTTATGTGCCATTCCATTATTGACTACTACATTGGATGCCCAAGTTCCATTAGCAAAATCTGCCTTGCAGAATTTGTATCAAATTACAGGAAAGATGGCACACCCATATCTAAAAGGAAAAAACCATATGTTATACGATTTGTCAAATATAACAAGCACAATGATATTGAAAACTTCTGTTGAGAGAAATTATTATTATATATGCCATTTGAAAATTCTGAAAATACATTGAAACAATAATTGCCTACGTGGCTCTCTGCATATACATTACATGAAAAAACAATTCAAGCCAATGCTAAAAATATTTTATAAAACATACTGAGTCCACAACTCGTTTCCATTCCGGACAAGTTCCTTCCAGGTGACAGTCTTCATGGAATGAGAAAAAATCTTTGTTCGTGCACAGTTCCGTTTGGCACACTAAGCTGGAGCTCTCTACAGTTTTAGCTGGGAAGCAGTTGCTTCCTGATGACATGCTCCCCTTCTATTGTCTGGGAGGCCAGCTGCTCGTAGATGTGTCGATCGTTCATTGTTTTAGCTTAGACACCTTTATTGTCAAGTTCTTGACAAGACGAGTAAGGGTTTCAATGTCACTTGCTTCCTTGTCTTTACCCTTGCTTGCCACAACCTGGGGCTTCGTACTCACATCTTTGTAGTCTTTTGTTGGTTCATCATCCTTGATGACTCCAATCACATGTAGGTCCTTTTCCACAATGATCGCCTCTTCACAGTTCTCTAGTAACGTTGGTTTCTGAGCTTGCTTGATGAACTGTGCAACACTGGTTGGTAGTGCAGACGTATAATAGTTGACAGTGATGGAGTCACGAGGTTTTGTGTTTGCTGCAAATTTGTTCAATATGCGCAAATACCTATGATTAAAATCTTTTAGTTTCTCTTTCAACTCCATCTTCAAACTACCCAACTCTTTGAGCAAAATGGTCGGGGTCTTGTCATCAACAATTTTTTCCAAAAACATCCTTTGGAACATACCCCAGTTGTGGATGGAATTGAGAGGAATGCTGTGATACGATACCGTTGCGCAGGCATCCAAGGTACACGGAAATAATTTGCATGCAATATCGTCGCGTTGTACCTTGAGTGTCTGCAGTTGCAGGTAGAAGTTGTCCAAGTGGTCTTCTGCCTTCACTGTTATGTCATGGTCATACTTTGTCAACATCCTCTCCGAATGCTTTGGCATCCTGTGAAAAGCACCCAGGAGAGCCAATGGTCCTTGATTCATCCATTCCAAGTTTTGGTTAGCCATGTCTTCTTCTTCTTCATCCTCCTCCTCTTCTTCAAAATCTGGTGGTTTCGGTTTTGAGTATGTTGGTTTGTCTCTGCCTTTTCCTCCTCCGCTACCTTCCCCTCCGGCTCTTGTACCAAAGTCTGGTCCCAAAATCACTAAGGTGTCCTATTCTCCTTGTTGGAAGACTAGAGGTTCCTCTTCATTCTCAACATCTTCTGCTAGACCTTCGAGCGTGGCAAGAACTGCTTCTTCCACTGATGATACAACAACTCTTGTGGGAGTGGTCTTTAGCTTCTTTGATGCGTATCGAAGATCTTGTATTCCTGGGATCAGTCCAACTTCTTTGGCAAACTGACAGGTGATGGGATAGAAAAAGCAGAGGTTCTGATATGAAATTTTGTGTTCACATCTAGGAGGTGAGGAGTAACCAATTTTAGAGTTTCCCATAAGTGAGAGGGAGTGCGAGTTACTGCCTTAATCAGATGAGTGATGAGTGGAGCCGAGAGGACATTCAACCATAAACTATTGGCGGCCCTCCTTCTAGCACCAGAAATGTTAATGGTGTTGGACCCACCAACATTCAGGGGATCTCCCTGTATGAAGTCCCAACTAGACCTCACACCGTTTGGTGTAGGAGTCCCATCCGGTATGATGGCCCAGTTGCCATTATCTTAAATATTTTCCTTAGCTCTTATTGTTAGCATATGAGAGTGGCTTACTTTGTCTTTGAACAATGAGGTTCGTGTGCTTGGTGACTGCTTAGTGTCGCTTGTATCAAGATTATTTCACTACAGTGGGAGAGGGTGAGAGTGAGTCTCAAGTCGAAAGGGAATAATCCCAACTCTGTTAGAGACATAACACAACAGGACATGCAAAACTTCCAACACAGTAGTCCACACGGACGCGGTAGTCACAAAACACAAGGTGAACATATAACACGTACAACACCCAGCGGAATAGTCCACACGACCGAGACAACGTTAACAATTGATACAACACATTTCCACTAGCATATGTACTAGAACAATCGAAATAGTTCAATTGTATTAATACAGGTTAAAGAAATATGCATTACAAGCGTCGAAAGGAGAGTCTTACAAACGAATACAATACATGTGTGAAAACATGATGGCTTGTTAATAGGCTTCTGAATTAAGCAAAAATTCCAAGACACATCGGTACACCATACATCACTAACCCCAATAGTGCGGCATTGGAGCCACTACCCGCTCCTCAAAGAAAAGACTACAGACTCTCAAGTCTATGTGGGAGGAGCCAAGGTGAAAAGTCCTTTCCATGTACAAATGAGGGGTATATATGTTATGCTCTTAACCTGCAAATGATACCCAAATACAGAATATGCGAAGAAAAGAGACCCAGAACACAGAATATGCGAAGAAAAGATACCCAGAACACAGAATAGCAATGATTTATTATTCAGAGAGTAATGTTCACTTGCCTCTTCGAGGGGGCAACCTCCAATAGAGCAGAGCTCGATTACAAATTAAGACACGATACTCCTCGCAGGGAGTTTATATCCTTTATATATGACTCATACATGCAATACCACGGGCCAATACCGTGGTATTACTAATACCATCTATCTAATACTACGGCCCATTTGCAACTAACTGTGGTTCCGTTATTAATTGCGGATTAACCACTTACAATTATTAATATGGGCTTTATTGACTCTTGACTATGACGTGGTCCCATTACATAGATAAGGGGGTTAGGGTGGGACCCTAACATGCCCACCCCCTTAAGAGTAGCCTTGTCCTCAAGGCTGAAGTTGCGGAAACTGCTGCAAAATAGTGGCTGGCTCCCAAGTTGCATCTTCTGGAGAGGTGTCTTTCCATTTGACTAGGAATTCCTTAATCATGCGGCCACGCAGTTGCTTGACTCGTGTGTCGAGGACCTATTCTGGTTGAAGCCAGAT